>JAABKJ010004767.1:0-23923 GCA_011634705.1 Andricus grossulariae
GTATTGAACATTAATTTTTTTGACCAAAAATTTAATTATTTCGTTAAAATCTTATTTTATTGTCGTAAAAACTTATTTCTGTGACTAAAAATTAAATTATTTTATTTTTTGTTAAAAATTTATATATTTTAGTTGAAAACTCATCTATTTTATTGGAAATTGGTCTTTCTTGGTAAAAAATTAAATTTTTTAATTGAAAATTCAACTATAAGGTTGAAAATTTCATTAAAAATAAAATACTTGGTTAAAAGTTAATTTATTTTATTAAAAATTATTCTCTTTAGGTAAAAAAAAAACTAATCTTTTCGGCTAAAATTTCATTTCTTTTGTAGAAATTTTTTTTCTTTTAATTGAAAATTAAATAATTAAGATTGAAAATTCCATTAAAAAAATAAAATACTTTGTTGAAAATCCATGTATTTTATTAAAAATTATTGTCTTTTGGTAGAAAATCAATCTTTTCGGCTAAAATTTCATTTCTTTTGTAGAAATTTTTTTTTTTCATTGAAAATTAATTTTTTTTTCAATAAAAATTGAACTATTCCACTATTTTCGATTTTTTAAAAGACATGAGATCTTTTTGGTCTGAAATTCAAATATTTGGTTAAAATTTTATTTTATTGTTAATTCATCATAACGGTGCAAAATTCATTTCTTTAATTAAAAATTTAACTATTTTGTTGAAAATTCGTCTTTTTGGGTTAAAAATTCAACTCTTCTGTTGAAAAGTCATTTTTAATTAATTTTTCAAACATCAACAATTTCTACAAAATAAAAATTAAACTATTTCTATTTTTGGCTGAAAATGTATGTTTTTAATTGAAAATTCATCTTTTTTGATAGAAAATTAATCTTTATAGTTGATGATTCATTTATATGAATATAAATTTAACTATTTTATTGAAAATTCATTTTTTTGTTTAGATTTAATCTTAGAACTGAAAATATAACTAGTTCATGTTTTGTTGAAAATTGAACTATTTTGTTCAAAATTCCTTTTTTAAATTGAAGATTCATCATTATAGTGCAAAATTAATTTCTTTGGTTAACAATTTAAAAATTTTAATAAAATTGTTTTTTTTTTCATTAAAAATTAATTCTCTTAACTTTAAATTTAACTACTCAGTGTTTGGTTGAAAATTCATCTTCTTTAGTTGTAAATTAGTTTTTTTTAAATCAAAATTAATTTTCTTAACTAAAAATATAACTATTTCATTTTTGGTTGAATATTTGTTTCTTGTAGTTGAAAATTAATATATTTTATGGAAAATTCGTCTTTTCTGGTAGAAAATTAATTTTTGTGCTTGAAAATTCATATTTTTGGTAAAAATTCAACTATTAGGTTCCGCATTAATTTTATTAATTAAATATTCATCATCAAAGTTGAAAATTCATTTCTTTAGTAAAAATTGAAAAACTTAAGTATTTCATTGAAAAAATAAAATGTTAAAGTTTCATTTTCTTTCATGATAATTAACTTCTTTGGTTGAAAAATTGGCTATTTTTTGAAAATTTGTTTGTATGTCTTTTTTTTGGTAAAAAATTAATTTTTTAACAAGATTCCTCATTTTAGTTGAAAATTCATTTCTTCGGTTAAAAACTAAACTATTTTGTCAACAATTCACGTATTTTGTTAAAAATTCATCATTTTTGGAATAAAATTAATCTCATTGGTCAAACATTTTTTTTTATTAAAAATTAAATTGTATGTTATTATGATCTACATTATTCGAAAAAAAGTTTAGGGGATATTTCAGACCCAAAAAAAATTGAAAAAAAAAAAATTTATCCAGAGTCGAGGCAGAAACATAGCTCCTAATTTGAAATGCTTCAAAATACAATTCTTCATTTTACATTATTAATTAAAATCATTTTATTCGGAAAAATGGAATTTTTTCCATTTTTAAAACTTGAATGATAAAAACTGAAATTAAAAATAGTTACATTTATAAAACTTTCTTTAGATTAAAAAATACAATTTTGAACGTTTATATTAATTAAAAAATAGTCATATTATGTATATTATAAACTATTTTTTTTAAATTTTCATATTATTTCAGATTTCTCTTATGATAATATAATAATAATAATAATAATAAATTAACTGCGCAGAATATTAATTAAATAAACTCCGGTTTTTTCCGTTTCAATGTGCCAGAAAGAGGATAATCCGGGAATTTACTCTCGCAATCATTAAATGTGTTATCAGTTTACCTACAGAGCTGAATCATCACTGATAACCTTGAAAAAATATTAAAAATTTTACTTTCCACAAAGTAAAAATTCTTAGATTGAATAAAAAAATTATTAAGATATTGTTAAGCTATATAATAATGCTGAAAAATTTGGGAATATGTAGTGAGA
Source organism: Andricus grossulariae (assembly GCA_011634705.1). NCBI lineage: Eukaryota > Metazoa > Arthropoda > Insecta > Hymenoptera > Cynipidae > Andricus > Andricus grossulariae. The sequence goes on from JAABKJ010004767.1 coordinate 2,365, forward strand.
ATATTAGGGTAGTCCAAAAAAGGCTCTTTTTTTATTGGCACATGTAAAATTTGTTCTGTTTGGTGTCAAAATGTCCCCTGAATTTTGGCAAAAAAAAATTTAAGGGTCTTAAGCCCATTTTTGTTAAAAATTGTTTATTTCATTTTTATTTCCATTGCCAAATAGCCAACTTTATCCGCACCCTAGCCGACTTTACCCCGTATTCTAGCCAACTTTACCCCATAGCCTAGGCAACTTTACCCCGTACCCTAATCAACTTTACAACATACCCAAGCTGACTTTACCTCGTATTCTAGATAACTTTACCTCGTAACCTGACCGACTTTACCCCATACCCTAGCCAACTTTACCCAATACCCAGGGCGAATTTACCCAGTACTCTAGCCAACCTTACCCCGTGCCATATCTAACTTTGCCACGAACCCTAGCCAACTTTAGCCGCACCCAAGCCGACTTTACCCCGTATCCTTATCGACTCTACCCCGTACCCTGACCGGCTTTACCCCGTATTCTAGCCAACTTTACCCCATGCCTTAGGTGACTTTACCACATGCCCTAGGCGGCTTTACCCGCATCCAAGTCGACTTTACCCACTATCCTTATCGACTTTTTCCCGTACCCGAACCGACTTTACCCTATACCCTAGCCAATTTCACCCCATACCCTAGGCGACTTCACCCCGTACTCTAGTCAACCTTACCACGTGCTATATCTACCTTTACTACATATTCTAGCTAAATTTACCCCATACCTCAGGCGACTTTAAACTGTACTCTTGACGACTTTATTCTATACCCTAGCTAACTTCACCCCATACTCTTGGCGACTTTACCCCATACCCTAGCCAACTTTACCCCATATTCTTGCAAACTTTACCCCATACTTTAGGCGACTTCACCGCATATCCTAGGTGACTTTACCCCGTACCCTAGCCAACTTTACCCCACACCCCAGGCGACTTTACCCCGTACGCTAGCCAACTTTATCTCGTACCCTTGGCGACTACACCCCGTACCCTGGCAAACTTTATCCCATAACCTAGTCAACTTTACCCCATAAAATTCATGTGCTTACTTGAAAATTTATTTTATTCAGTTAAAAACTTATTTCTGTGAATGAAAATTAAATTATTCTATTTTTTATTTAAAATTTATCCCTTTCAGTTGAAAAAAAACTTAAATACTTGGTTGAAAATTTATTTATTTCATTAAAAATTATTCTTTTTTGGTGAAAAAATTATATTTTTTATCAATATTTGAAAAAAAGGAAAAAACCGAATTGCCTGAAAAATTGGACTAGGCGACTTTACCCCATACTCTAGCCAACCTTACTCCGTGCCATATATAACTTTACCATATACCCTAGGCGACTTTACCCGCATCCAAGCCGACTTTACCCTATATCCTTATCGACTTTACCCCGTACCCTAACCTACTTTACCCTATATCCTAGCCAACTTTACCGCATACCTTAGGCGACTTTACCCCGTACTCTAGCCAACTTCACCCCGTACTCTAGCCGACCTTGCCCCGTGACATATCTAACTTTACCACATACCCTAGGCGACTTTACCCCGTACTTTAGCAAACTTTACCCCATACTCTTGGCGACTTTACCTCATACCCTAGCCAACTTCACTCGATACTCCCGGCGACTTTACCCCATGCCCTAGCCAACTTTACTCCGTATTCTAGACAACTTTACCCCGTATCCTTTTCGAATTCACCCCGTACCCTGACCGACTTCACCCCATACCCTAGACAACTTTACCCCATACCCTATGACACTATCCCGTATCCTCGCCGACTTTATCCCATACCCTAGCCAACTTTACCCCATACTCTATGACACTTTATCCCGTATCCTGGCCGACTTGACCCCACACCCTAGGTGACTTTACCCTGTACGTTAGCCAATTTTACCCCATACTCTTGGCGACTGTACCTCATACCCTAGCCAGCTTCACCTTATTCTACTGGCGACTTTACCCCATGTCCTAGCCAACTTTACCCCGTATTCTAGACAACTTTACCCCGTATCCTTATCGAATTCAACCCGTACCCTAACCGACTTTACCATATACCCTAGCCAACTTTACCCCATACCCTAGGCAACTTTGAAACGTACCCTGGCCAACTTTACCCCATACGCTAGCCAACTTTACCCCATAAAATTCATTTGTTTAGTTGTAACTTTATTTCATTTTGTTAAAAACTTATTTCTGTGAATGAAAATTAAATTATTCTATTTATTTGTTGAAAATTGATCTTTTTCAGTTAAAAATTCATCTATTTTGTGGAAAATTTTTCTTTTTTTGTAGACAATTAACCTTTTTGGTTGAAAATTCAACGATGAGGTTGAAAATTCTATTTAAAACTAAAATACTTTGTTAAAAACTCATGTATTTTATTAAAAATTATTCTCTTTTGGTAAAAAACTAATATTTTCGGGTATAATTTCATTTCTTTGGTTGAAAATTAGTTTTTTTTAATTGAAAATTAATTGTTTTAACTAAAAATTTAACTTTTCCACTTTTTGTCGATTTTTTCAAGAAATTAGATCTTTTTGGTTTAGAATTCATTTGTTCAGTTTGCAAATTTTTTTATTAAAACATTTCTGTAAATGACAATTAAATGATTTTATTTTTGTTGAAAATGTATCTTTTTTGGTTGAAAATTGAACTATAAGGTTGAAAATTCGATTAAAAATTTGAATACTTGGTTGAAAATTCATGTATTTTGTTGAAAAAGATTCCCTTTTGTTAAAAAATTATATTTTTTATCAATATTTAAAAAAAAAGTAAAAAATCAAACTGCCTAAAAAATTGGACTAGTCTTCTTTACCCAGTACTCTAGCCAACCTTGCCCCGGGCCATATATAACTTTACCACACACTCTAGGCAACTTTACTCGCATCCGAACCGAATTTACCCCACATCCTTATCGACTTTACCCGTACCCTAACCGACTTTACCCCATACCCCAGCCAAATTTATCCCGTATTCTAGCCAACTTTACCCCACACCCTAGGCGACTTTCCCCCGTACCCTAGCCAACTTTATCCCATACCCTAGACGACATTAAACCGTACCCTAGTCAACTTTGCCCCAGAAAATTCATTTCTTTGGTTAAAAATTAGTTTGTTTTTTTTTCATTGAAAATTAATGGTTTCAACTAAGAATTCTACTTTTTCACTTTTTGTCGATTTTTTCAAGATATTAGGTCTTTTTGGTTTAAAATTCATTTGTTCAGTTTGCAAATTTATTTTATTTTGTTAAAATCATTTCTGTAAATGAAAATTAAATTATTTTATTTTTGTTAAAAAAGTATCTTTTTTAGTTGAAATTTCATCTATTTTGTTGAAATTTCTTTTTTTTTTAGAAAATTAACCTTTTTGGTTGAAAATTCAACTGTAAGGTTGAAAATTCCATTAAAAATTTTAATACTTGGTTGACCATTCATATATTTTGTTGAAATTCATTCTTTTTCGTTGAAAAATTATATTTTCCACTAATATTTAAAAAGAAAGGAAAAAATCGAATTTCCCAAAAAATTGGACTAGGCGACTTTACCCCGTACTCTAGCCAACCTTACCCCGAGCCATATCTAACTTTAACCCGTACCCTAGTCAACTTTACCCGATTCCAAGCCGACTATACCTCGTATTCCAGACAACTTTACCCCGTATCCTTATCGACTTTACCCCGTACCCGAACTGACTTTACCCCATACCCTAGCCAACTTTACCCATACCCTAGGCGACTACACCCAATATTATAGTCAACTTTACCCCATACAGAAAGCGACTTTACACTGTATTCTAGCCAACTTTACCCCATAGCCTAGCCAACTTAACCCCATACCCTAGGCGACTACGCCTTGTATTCTAGCCAACTTCACGCTATACACTAGGCGACTTGACCCTGTATTCTAGCCAACTTTACCCCACATCCTATGCGACTTTTCCTCGTACCCTAGCCAACTTTACCCCATACCCTAGCTAACTTTACCCCATACACTAGGCGACTTTACCCCGTATTTTAGCCAACTTCACCTCATATCCTAGGCGACTTCGCCCCGTACCCTAGCCAACTTTACCCTACACCCAGACGACTACACCCCGTATTCTAGTTAACTTTACTCCATACACTAGGCGACTTTACACCGTATTCTAACCAACTTCACCCCATACCCTAGGCGACTTTGCCTCGTACCCTAGCTAAATTTACCCCATACCCTAGCCAACTTTACCCTATACCCTAGGCGACTACACCCCGTATTCTAGCCAACATTACCCCATATACTAGGCGACTTTACCCCGTATTCTGTCCAACTTTACCACATACCCAAGCCTACTTTACCCGCCTCCAAGCCGACTTTACCCCTATCCTTATCGACTGTACCCCTTATCCTAGCCTGCCTTCCCCCACACCCTAGGCGACTTTACCCCGTAGTCTAGCCAACCTTACCTCGTGCCGTATATAACTTTACCACATACCCTAGCCAACTTTACCCCATACCCTAGGCGACTTAATCCCATATCCTAACCAAATTTACCATGTAACCCGTTTAAATAAGTAAGTCTACAGAATAAAATTAAGAATAGTAATAATTTTTTCAGATCATGGACCACTTATATCCGAGTTTGGAGGACAAATGCAGGAGTGAAGGACTGTGTCCAATATGTATGATGGAGATGGAACTCACTCCTAAATTTTCATGTGATAATAATCACATTTTGTGTCATCGTTGTAAGCCCTACTATTTTGCTTGTCCAAAGTGTCATTCGCCGATGAATATTGAAATTGCACCTCCAGAGGTCAATTCTTATAATTCCCCACCTCCAGTTCATTTTATGCCACATCCAATGCCACAACCTCATCCAGGCTATCCTACGAGCATGCCTATGCCGATGCCTACTGCACCAATTGCAGACGATTTTCTCCAGCACGAAAAAAAAACTTGGTATCCACCTGCGCCTTTAGAAGAGCAGGAACTTATTCCGTGTGCTTATACTCGATTTGGATGCTGGGTCAAATTTCCAGAACACTTGAGGGATATTCATGAATCGAGGTAATTAAAAATTAGTCAAAGTAGGTACTTCCCCCCTACATTCCCCTATTTCCCTTACCCTCACTATGAGCCCCCCCTTCATTAACTTCCTCCACCACTTCCTCCACCACTTCCTCCACCACTTCCTCCTCTTCTTGCTTTTGTAGCTAACAGAACTTTCCCCTACTTCCCTTCCCTGCTCTCACTTCCTCTCCTGTACACACCCTTATTTCTAATCATTTCCACTACCTCTCCGTTCTTACACTCACTTCCCTTCCATCTCCTGCCTAATTTCCCCTCAATTCTCCTATTTCCCTTACCCTCACTATGAGCCCCCTCCCCCTCTTCATGAACTTCTTTCTCGAACACTTTCTCCTCTTCTTGCTTTCGTAGCTAACAGACCCTTCTCCTACTTCTCTTCCCAGCTCTCACTTCCTCTCCTCTACACACCCTCATTTCTGAGCATTTCTTCTACGTCTCCGCACTTACACTCACTTCCCTTACAGATCCTACCTAATTTCCCCTCAATTCCCCTCTTTGCCTTACCCTCGCTATGAGCCACCCCCCCCCTCTTAATGAACTTCTTCCTCCACCACTTTCTCTTTCTCCTTGATTTTGTAGCTAACAGACCCTCCCACTACTTCCCTTCCCAGCTGTCACTTCCTCTCCTCTACACACCTTCATTTCTGAGCATTTCCTCTGCTTCGCCGCACTTACACTCACTTCCCTTACTTCCATTTCCAAATTTCATCTCACTTCCTCTACTTATCCTATCCTAATTTCTCTTAATTTCGCATCACTTCCCCTCCACTAATTCCTCATCCTTTTCCCTACTTTTCCACCCTCATTTCCAGTCACTTGCCCACCCCGTATTTCCTATCACATCCCATACTTCCCCTGCCTACATTTCACCTCAACTAATTTTACATCAATTCCTATACTTCCCGTCCTCTCATTTTCCCTGCTTTCCCTCCTTGAAAAAAGTATGATGGACGGAAGGATGGACAGACGGTCGGAGACCCGTCTGTCACTATAAGTATTTCTGCCCAAGCCTACGAAACAGAAAGGCTTTTGTAGCCTATTAAGAAGTTAATTAGGTCATTTAAATCTCCTGTTTTACCCTATCACTCCCCCTTACCTATTTTCCCCTATCAAATCCTATATTATCATGCCCTTCCCTACTCTCCTCCCTTATTTATCATACCTACGTCCACTCCACTATTTCTCACCCTTACTCCTACTTACCCCTTCCCCAAAATACATGCACTCCACTCCCCTAGCTTTCCCTCCACTCCCCTAGCTTTCCCTCCACTCCTCTAGCTTTCCCTCCACTCCTCTAGCTTTCCCTCCACTCTCCTAGCTTTCCCTCCACTCCTCTAGCTTTCCCTCCACTCCCCTCACTTTCTCAACACTCCCCTCACATTCCCTCCACTGACGCCTCTATTTCTCAACTCCTTCTCCTCCCCAACCTCTTTAATACCTTCCACTCTCATTCCCTCACTTCTCCTCCACTCTCACGTAAAAAAATACGATGGACGGTTCAAAATAACGTAGGGCCTACAAATCTTCACCGATTTGGACGTAAAAAATTTGAAAAGAAAGCTGATTAAATTTGTTAGAGAGCTGTTGAGTATGATTTTTTAAATAAATTTATAATTTTTTTATAAATAAACAAATATGTCGGAAAAATGGTCATTTTTTCTATTTGATGTTACCGGTGCCCATGATTAGTAAGAACATTCTTGCAATGATCTATGTTTTATGACGTAACATTAATTAAAGATGCTTTTTGTTATATAATGAACAAAAAATGTATAAACAAATTATTTGTTGAAAGTGTGTTTTCTATAATTTTCAATAATTTGACGTTTTTTAAAGTTATATTGCAATAAATTTGGATGGAAACAATATTATCATGGAGAAAATTTCCCCTAAGATGATTCTTGTTGATATTATAGACAAATTTTATAAACAAATGCATTATTCGGGCATTTGTCGACGGAAAAATTCTTTTTTTTTATTGTTAATCCTTTTAATTGGGAGCTTCATAATAATTTCAGCAAAATTTAAAGTTAGTTGATAAATTTAATGATTTTTAAAATAAATTAATTAAACGAATGCATTATTTGGTCATTTTTCTACAATAAAATTAGATTTTTTTCAATTTGTTTACAAAATTATACAATCTATCAAATTGGTTTATAATATGGGCAACAATTATTTTAGGAGAAATTTTCTCCATTATAATAATGTTTCCGTCTAAATTTCTTGCAAGATAACAAAAAAAGAACATCAGCTCTTAACAATTTTAAAAAAATTCAATTTTTAGTTAAAAACAAAAACCGGTGTAGAAGTGCGTTCTGATAGTTGTTTTGAAATTTATTTTTAATTCATTTTTTAATTAACAACAAGGTTCTCTTTCTTAAATAAACCATTTCATTTTTTTGAAAGTATTCATATTTATGTAAAACACCATGAAATTAGTCAAGATACTCTATACAAATAATATCGAATAGGTTCAAATATTTGAACAATTTTTTTTTATTAACAAATTAATAAGCAAAAGTGCTACTTTAAATTTAAAAATACTTCGAGAATTTTTGTTAGTTTTTTGTTCGGGATATATGTAAAAGTAATGCTTAGTTTTTTTTAAATCCCAAAAATTGGTAATGTTATAAACAAATCAAATAAACAAATGCATATCTTATTTATTTCGTGCACTTAAGAAACTATTTCACTCGCAGAATAGATTACGAATTTTTCAAGAATAAATAATATGTACTCTGTATTACGGACTGAAGATAAGTGAGACATTGACATTATCTACAGTGATAATGCAGAATTCTATATTAACATCGGATGGTAATCCAAACTTCCTTGTCTCCATCCGCTCGCAATTGCAAATATAAGTGCAGATAAGTGACAGAATTCTACATTGTCTCTGATGAAAATGTAAAGACTCTGTATTACCGACTGAAGATAAGTGAGACATCGACATTATCCACAGTCGATACTGCAGAATTCCATATTAACATCTGATAGTAATGTAAATTTCCTTGTCTCCATTCGCTCGCTATTGCAGACATAATTGCAGATAAGTGGCAGAATCCTACATTGTCTTTGATGAAAATGTAAAAACTCTCTATTACCGACTGAAGATAAGTGAGAGATCGACATTATCTATAGTCGATAATGCAGAATTCCATATTATCATCTGATGGTAATGTAAATTTCCTTGTTTCCATCCATTTTTTATACAACGAACGATAATTCCAGGTGCCAATTTCAAAACTTTGAAGTCGAAACAAACGACTATCCCTCCGATGACGAAGATTTTACTGAATGCTCTTACAAATCAGCGGGATGCAACATCAAGATTCCGGAATGGAAAATAAAAGCACATGAGGATGATTGTCCCTATAAAGGTAGATTCGAGGCAATGGAAGAAATACGATCTGCAATGGAAAATACAAAACTTCAGGAAGAGGAACCTTGTGATCCGGAAGCAATTGTTGAGTGTAAATTTAGGAAAGAGGGTTGCATGGTTAAGATGCCTTTTCGACGAAAGCAAATTCATGAAGAAAAATGCAACTTCCATACCTCTGACGACGAGGAGGAGGAGGAGGAGGAGGAGGAACCCTATCAGGATCCCGAGGAACAAGTCGACTGCAAATGGGCTCAATACGGATGCAAAGTTCGACCCAAGTTTTACCGAAAAGAAACTCACGAGGAAAAATGCAATTACAAAATGGAAAATTGTTCTTTCCAAAATTATGGATGTCCTGCTACTTTTGAACCTTCGAAGAGATTTGCTCATGAGAGAACATGTCAGTACGCTTCTTGAATTCAGTTTTACATTTAAAACGATGTACTTTCCTTTGTGTAATTCGGCGTGTTTGTGAATTCAATAAAAAAACATAACATTTGGTATTTATTTTAATTGAAGAAATTCAATAAGAGATGAGAGTCGCTGTCTTAATCGAGAAAAAAATTCCCGGTTATTTTCTGGTCAAAGGGGCGTGGGAAAATGGGAAAGGAGCGTGGGAAATAAAAAAGTGGCATGGGAAAATTGGGAAGGACGTGGGAAAAAAGAAAAGAGGCGTGGGAAAATAGGAAAAGGGCGTGAGAAATAGGAAAAGAGCGTAGGAAATAGGAAAGTGGCATAGAAAAAGAGAAAAGAAGCGTGAGAAAAAGAAAAGGGCATGACAAAAAAAAGGGGCGTGGGAAAAAAGAAAAGGGGCATGGCAAAAATAGGAAAGAAGCGTATGAAATAGGAAAAGAGCGCGGGAAGATAGGAAAGGGGCGTGAGAAATAGGAAAGGGTCATAAAACCTTTTTCACGCTCACTAAGGATGTACTGAAGTTATCTCAAGTTCAAAAATGAGTATTGTTAAAAATGATTGATAAAATCGAGGCAAATATTCCCATTGTCAACTCTAACTAATTTCGGAAGCGATCTGAAGGTTGACTTTAGAAAAAATAGAAAAGGGCGTAGGAAAAAAGAAAAGGGGCGTGGAAACAGGAAAAATGCGTGAGAAATAGGAAAGGGGCGTGGGAAAATAGGAAAGGGGTGTGGGAAATAGAAAAGGGGTGTGGGAAATACGAAAGGAGCGTGAGAAATGTGGAAGGGGCGTGGGAAAATTGGTAAGGTGCGTGGGAAATAGGAAAGTTGCATGTAAAATGGGAAACGGGCGTGGTAAAATAGGGAAAGGGCGTGGGGAATTGGAAACAGGCGTGGTAAAATAGGGAAATTGTGTGGGAAATAGGAAAAGGGCGTGGGAAATAGGGAAGTGGCATGGGAAAATAGGAAAGGGGCCTCGGAAAGTAGGAAAGGGGCGTGTGAAAATAGGAAACCGCATGGAAAATAGAACAGGGGCGTGTGAACATAGAAAAGGTGCGTGAGAAACAGGAAAGTGGCGTGGGAAAAAAATGAGGGGCGTGGGAAATAGGACAGGGACTGGGAAATAGGACAGGACGTGGATAGATAGGACGTGGATAGATAGGAAAAAGGCGTGGGAAATAGGAAAAGGGCGTGGAAAAATAGGAAAGGGTCGTGGGAAACAGGAAGGTAGCATGGAAAAAAATTAAAGGGGCGTTGGAAATAGGACAGGGGCATGGAGAGATAGTAAAGGGACGTGAGAAATAGGAAAAGGGCGTAGGAAATAGAAAATTGGCATGTGGAATTAGGAAAGGGACATAGGAAAAGAGGAAAGGGGCATGAGAAAAAGAAAAGGGACATGGGAAAAAAGAAAACGGGCGTGGGAAAAAAGAAAAGAGGCATGTGAAAATATGAAAGGAGCGTACGAAATAGAAAAAGGTCGTGGGAAGCTAGGAAAGGGGCGTGAGAAATAGGAAATGGTCATCAAACCCTTTTCACGCTCACTGAGTATGTACTAAAGTTATCTTAAGTTCAAAAATGAGTATTGGTAAAAATGATTGATAAAATCAAGGCAAATATTTCCATTGTCAACTCTAACTAATTTCGGAAGCGATCTGAGGGTTAACTTTAGGAAAATAGGAAAGGGCGTAGGAAAAAACAAAAGGAGTGTGGAAAACAGGAAAAATGCGTGAAAAATAGGAAAGTGGCATGGGAAAATAGGAAAGGGGCGTAAAAAATAGGAAAGGAGCGTGAGAAATGTGGAAGGGGCGTGGGAAAATTGGAAAAGTGCGTCGTAAATAGGAAAGTTGCATGGAAAGTAGGAAATAGGCGTGGTAAAATAGGGAAATGGTGTGGGAAATAGAAAAAGGGCGTGGGAAATATGAAAGTGGCATCGGGAAATAGGAAGAGGGCCTTAGAAAGTAGAAAGGGGCGTGGGAAAGTTTGAAAAGGCATGGGAAATAGGAAAGGGGCGTATGAGCATAGGAAAGGTGCGCGAGAAACAGGAAAATGGCGTGGGAGAAAGTAAAAGGGGCGTGGGAAATAGGACAGGGGCTGGGAAATGGGACAGGGGCTAGGAAATAGGACAGGACGTGGATAGATAGGAAAGGGGCGTGGAAAATAGAAAACAGGTAGTGACAAACCAGGAAAGGGGCGTGGGAAAAATAGAAAGAGCGTGGAAAAATAGGAAAGATGCGTAGGAAGCAGGAAGGTGGCATGGGAAAAAATAAAAGGGGCATTGTAAATAGGACAGGGGCGTGGAGAGATAGTTGAGGGACGTGGGAAATAGGAAAAGGGCGCAGGAAATAGAAAATTGGCATGTGGAAATAGGAAAGGGACATGAGGCATATGAAAGGGGCGTGGGAAATAGGAAAATGGGGTGGGAAAAAAGAAAAGGGGCGTGGGAAAGAAGTAAAAGAGCGTGAGAAAGAAGAAAAAAGGGGAGTGGAAAAAAGAGAAGGACGTAGGAAAGTAGAAGAAGCGCATTGAAATATAGGAAAATGGCGTGGGAGATAGGGAAGTGGCATGGGAAAATAGGAAAGGGAAGTGGGAAAATAGGAAAAGTGCGTGGGAAATAGGAGAGTGATGTGAGTAGAAAGAAAAGGGGCGTGGGAAATAGGAAAGGGGCGTGAGAAAATAGTACATGGGCATGGGAAATAGGTAGGGGGCGTGGAAAAATAGGAAAAGGGCATAAGAAAATAGGAAAAGGGCGTATTAAATAGGAAAGTGGCATGGGAAAATAGGAAAGGGGAATGGGAAATAGGAAAGGGGCGTGGGAAAATAGTACAAAGTCGAAGAAAAATAGGAGAGGGGCGTGGGTAAATAGTAAAGAGGCGTGGGAGAACAGGAAAGGGGCTTGGGAAATAGGAAAGGCTCATCAAATATTTTTCACGCTCATTAAGGATGCATCAGGCATTGATTTTTTTTTCAATTTCCAAGCTTTCATCCACCAAATTTGTTCAAATCTGAAAAAAACGTATTTTTTGTTCTGGAAAAAATTGATATTTAGAGGTTCTGAAAACACCATGAAGATGTATTTCCCATAAGAAAAAAAAGACGTCTTTGTAAATTTTTGGGCTTGTTTATGAACATTTTTCTTTAAAATTGGCCATAGCGTACAAAAAAATTACTTTTTGAATTTCATCCCCATAGGCCTATTTTATAGGGTCCCAAAAAAGCCCCATAAGGGAAAAATCGTATTTTTCAAGTTTTTGGCAATAATTCTTATTTCATTGCAGTTTTTTAGGATATACTGTTTGTAATACTTCGAGTATTACATTCTGCCAACAATCAGATGTTTCAAAAAATTTTTTAAACAATATATTATCGTTGATTACAATTTTCTCGGGGAATAGAGGTGAAAAATCGCGTTTGTTCAGAATTCTTTAACTGGTTGTCAACTTTTTAGTTGAAGAGAAGAAATAATTAATTATTTGTTACAAAAATAATTGTTTAAAAAATTTTTTATTCTTTATAACAATATTCTCTTACAATAATTCTAGAAAGTTGCGGCTTTTTTTCTGAAATTTCCATCTTTTGAACAACTTTTTAGTTAGAGCAAGGTAATAATCATTCAAAGATAACAAAATCAATTGTTCAAACAATATATTATTGTTGATACCTATCTTTTCATAGAATAATGCTAAAAAGTTGCGCTTTTTTCTTGAATTCACAACTTTTTTTCAATTTTCGACTTAGGAGGAGGTAATAATCCATCAAAGTTAAGAAAAGTAATTGTTTCAACTCGAGTATTGTATTTATGCAGATTTTATCATTTTTCATACAAGAACCATTTTTGTTTTATTATTTTTTTTCCATGATCTTTGAGGAAAACAGAACCATTTTTCCGTTAGATTGATTTTCATAATTTACAATCTACATAATAAACACTTGTGTATTGTACTTTATTCAATTAAAGAGTTTTTTCAATCTTCAATGGTTTGTTTAATAATTTTTTTTAAATGATATTTTACCTTGAATACCAACGTGTAAATTTAAATTACTATCGGATGGTAATGTAGAATTCTTCATTATCGACTGAAGATAATATCGATGTCTCACTTATCTTCAGTCGGTAATACAGAGTTCCTACCTTTTCATCAAAGGCAATGTAGAGTTATGCAACACATTTGTATTAAATGTCATTTTTAATGTTACGTAGTCCCGAGAAAAAATCTGATAGATTTAGTCAGTTGTATATCTGTCCCATAGAGAGACAAAAAAGATTTTTCTGGACAAGTTGGTCCAAAGATTACAATTTTCATCCGATTTAAGCTTTTCTTTGAATGAAAGTTAACTAAATTTCATAGAGATTTGTTGTCAGTGATTTTTTTTTAATAAGGAAAAAGTTAACATTCACCCATTTTCTTTGAAATAATCAATTGTTTGTTATATGAAAAATGTACCTATGAGAGTATGGCAATGAGGAGCAGTTGGGTACAAGAAAATTTACATTACCATCAGATGAGCATCTAGAATTCTGCATGACCGACTGAAGATAATGTCGATGCCTAACTTATCTTCAGTAGGTAATGCAGGGTCTCTACTTTTTCATCAGAGGCAAGGTAGAATTCTGCAAACCATTTTTGTTACACACAACCCTTGTAGTTTTTTTGATAAATGAGTCAAGAGATTATAATTTTCATCCGATTTCAGGATTTAAAAATGAAATTTAACTAAATTTCAAAGAGATTTGTAGGAGCCGATTTATTTATTATAATTTTTTTTTAATTTGACAGCAGGTTGATAGAAAACTTTGTTTTTTAGTAAAACATTATTGATAAAAGTGCTACTTCAAGAATAAAAAAACCTTGTTTCTTTTAGTTTGAAATTGTGTATCCTAACTCTAGTGTCAATTTATGCTTACAGAAAAAAATTAGTCAAATCACTATCTCCCTCTCCGATACTTTCCCTCCTCTATTCCCCCTCCTTACGCCTGATTCCCCTCACATATTTACCCTCACCTCACTTCACCTACTTTTTTACCCTTTTCCAATTATTCCTGCCCTTACTTCCGCTACTTGTTCCTTCCTTTACTTCCCCCATCTTCACTTTCCCCACTTCCCTAACCCACACTCCTTTATTTCCCCTCTCCATCCTCTTAACCCTTGATGCCCGCCCCTCACTTCCCTTCCGCTACATCCCCTCCACTAACACCCCCTATCCTAATTTCCCCTCACCTCCCAACCACACACTTCCCCTACCCTCATTTTCCCTACATCCTCTTCCCTTACCTCAGGTAAACTGTCACATCGGATATTATTTTGATGGAAATGACTTTATTATTAAAAATGCTATCCCAGACGAGGATGATAAATTGGTCAATTTGTGATTCCTGGTACTTTATGCTCTATAACATGAAGAGGGATTATTTACTCCAAGGCCCCTCGCGAAAATGGTGAACATTACACTTCTGTCCGGAAAGGATGATCTTGAGCATGATCGCTTGGAATGAGGAAGGAATGGTTGGGGTGAGATATCTAACACCTGGAGGCTAATGGTACGTTTCCGCCCTTCTGCTCAAGCCATTTCAGTCTAAATGACACCTACACGCTTACAAAACCCATTTGTGACGACGTCAACTTGATACGAGACAAAATCCACTTATGTCTCGTTATTTTCATCTTAAATTGTTTCAGCGCTTTTTTTCTTGCCTGAAGGATGCTCCTAGTAATATGAACAACAGTTAACAATTAGTTAAAGTAGGCGCCATGCGCTTAAAAAAAAGATTTCCTAGCCTATCAAGACGTTAATTAGGTTGTTTGAATCTCCTCTCCTCTCCTCTCCTCTCCTCTCCACTCCTCTCCTCTCCTCTCCTAACCTGTCCTCATCTATCCGATCCAATCCAATCGTATCCCATCCGATCCAATCGCATTCGATCCTATCTTATCATCTCATCTACTACTCGTCTCATCCCCTCACTTCTCATACCACCCCTACATTGCCTTCCCTCTCCTATTTCCCGCTCGCTTCATCTATTTCCCTTTCCCTCATTTCTAGTACTTCTCCTCGCCACCGAAATTCTCCTCTCCAGCCACAACTTCTCATCGCTTTCCTTCTCTGTCCTACTTTTCCAAGACACCAGTCCACTCACTTTCCTTAAAACCCTTCACCCTTCCGTCACTTCTTCCACTTCCTCTTCTCTCACTTCACCCGTTTCCCCTATCCTCACTTCTGACACTCCTCTTACTCCCTCTCACCACTTGTCCATTCCTCACTTCTAATACTTTCACTTTCTTCATTTCCCCTTCCCACTCCTCACTTCTCACACGTCTCCTACTTCCACGTTAATTCTCCATTTCAGCTCTTCTCAGTTCTCACACTTCTTTTACTACCTCCCACCACTTGTCTATCCATCACTTCTGATAATTCCACTTTCTTCATTTCTCCTACTACTACTTCCCACTCCTCACTTCTCACACGTCTCCTACTTCCACTTTCTTCATTTCTCCTGCTACTCCTTCCCACTCCTCACTTCTCACACGCCTCCTACTCCCCCTTACTTCTCCCATTTCACCTTTTCTCACTTCTCACACTTCTCTTACTATCTCCCACCACTTTTCTATCCCTCACTTCTCATACTTCCACTTTCTTCATTTCTCCTACTACCCCTTCCCACTCCTAACTTCTCACTCGTCTCCTACTCCCGCTTGCTACTCTCATTTCACCTCTTCTCACTTCTCACACTTCTCCTATTCCCTCCCACTACTTGTCTATCCCTCACTTCTGCTACTTCCACTTTCTTCATTTTTCCTACTATCCCTTCCCACTCCTCACTCCTCACACTTCTCCTACTCCCCCTTACTACTCACATTTCACCTCTCTTCACTTCCCACACTTCTCCTACTTTCTCTCCCCACTTCTTTAACCCTCACTTCTGATACTTCGACTTTCTTTATTTCTCCTACTACTCCTTCCCACTCCCACCCCCACTCGCCACCAAACAATATTTTTTGTACAGCTCTTAACACTTTGAAATAGATATTTTCGATCAACTCTAATTACAAACTGAGCGTACACAAAGGGCGAATGTTTATTAAACGCCATGAAATTTTTAACAGCCAGCATTTAGCTTTATTATAATTATTTAAGTTAACAAATAAAAAATTTTCCTCAATATTTCTCGGAAAAAATTATTTTTTATCTTGTTTGGATCATAAAAGCCTATTAGACTTATTGTGCTGAAGAATATTGTTAGCACATAACATTTATCTTTTATTATAAATAATTTCAGTAAACAAATAGACAATTTTCATAATTTTTTAGCGAAAAAAAATTCTTCGCTGTCTAATATGTATAGAAATGGCTGAATGGACTTGATAAAATATGAAAAATGTTAACACGTATCTCTTGGCATTGTTATAAATAATTTAAGTAAACAAATAGAAAATCTTGAATTATATTTCGCGGAAAAAAATATATTCTTCATTTTTGATCCATCAAAATAGTTTCAGACAATTCTTGAATTCCAGAAAATTGTTAATAATTATCTTTTAGCTTTGTTATAAAGAATCTAGGTTAACGAATATAAAATTTGTATCTATTTTCATTGAAAAAAGTTCTGTTTCTTCTTAAATTTATTGTTATAACTTAATTAACTTATTCTGCTGCAAGAAATTGTTGACACTCAACAATGCTCTTTGTTATAAATAATTTAATTAAACAAATAGAAAATCTTTATTTATTTTTCGTGACAAAAAATTATTTTTCCTCTCATATCTATAAAAAAGCTCATATCAAATTTTAAAAAAACATTCCAGGAAAAAAGGGTTAAAATATTCTAGTTTTTAATTTAAATTATTTAAAACAAATCTAAATGTTGAGTGTTAATAATTTTCTGTAAGTTAGCAAGTTTAAGAAGCTTTTTTGATACATACTGGATGGCAATTTTTTTTCGTGGAAAATATACAAGAATGGTTTATGTTTTTAAAATTTTGTTTATAATAATAAGATTGTACAATAAATAAATTATTTGGCTTCTTTATTATCTCAAGTTGTAACTTAAGTTGATTGCAAATATATCTAAGGGTTAAAGCTATAAAATAAAATATTTTTTTGAAAAATGCATTTTTTCGCAAAATTGTTTTTATAAACAATGGCTTAAAAGTACAAAAATCAAAATATTGCGCTATTATTTTTATTTTTCAATAATTTTTTATTTACTATCTTTATTTAAAATTTGTTTTTCAAGGAAGGGAAATGAGAGATGGTGAGAGGAAATGATGAGAAGGGAACGAGGGGAAATGAGGGGAGGGGCAGTATGGGCGATGAGGGAAAATGAGGGGGTAGTAAAAAAAGTGCGGGAAAATAAGTTTGTGGAAGTGGGGAAGTGAGGGGGAATGAGGGTAGAAGTATGGTAAGTTAGGGTAAATAAGGAGAGTGGAATGACGGGAAGTGAGGGGTGATGAGGGGAGGGGAAGTAGTTGAAGTAGGAGAAATTCGGGGAGGGAAGTAGTGAATGGAAAGTAGGGGAGGTAAAGTAGGAAAAAAGGAGAGAAGGGGAAGTAGAATCAACGAGGGGAAATAAGGGGAGGAAAGTACGGGAAAATTATGTAGGGGAAGTGAGTGCGAAAACGGCAAAGTAGGGGAAATGATTAGAAATAAGAATGAATAGGGAAGGGGAAGTGAAGACTAAGAAAGGGAAGTAGGAGAAGACGAAGTAGGAGAAGGGTAATTAGGAGAAGGAGAGTGTTACCTTGAGAAGAGAGGAGAGAAGAAGTAAAGGAGGAAGATGTTCAGGAATGGAGGGTGGAGGGTGAAGTGAGGGGAGGGAAACTAGGGAAATGTAGGAAGAGTAGAGAAGGGAGAGTATCGGATGTTGGGTCTCGGTACCGGTGGGCAAATATGGGTTCGAAATTGAGGAAGTGAGGAGAAGTAAGGGTAGGAGAAGTAGGGAAGGTTAGGGAAAATAAGAAGAGTGGATGACGGCAAGTGAGGGGTGATGAGAAGAAGGAAGTAGTTGAAGTAGGAGAAGTTCGGGGAGGGAAGTAGTGAAGGGAAAGTAGGGAAGAGAAAGTAGGGAAGCGAAAGTATGTGGAAATGAGAGTAGGAGAAGTAGAATGAATGAAGGGGAGTGAGGAGAAGAAAGTACATGATGAGTAGAGAAGTGGAAGTGAGGACTGGGAAAGGGAAGTAGAAGAAGTCGAGTGTTAGCTTGAGAAGATAGCAGAGGGGAAATAAAGGAGGAAGATGTTGGGGAAGGAGGGGCGAAGGGTGAAGTGAGAGAAGGGAAAGTAGAAGAATCTAGGGGGAGTAGAGAAGGGAAAGTATCGGATGGCAAAGTATGAGAGGGAAAGTAGGGGAGTGAGGGGTGGGAATTACCAGAAGTGAGGAAAAATTATGTAACAGAGGTGAGTGTGCTGGAAAGTAGGGGATATAATGAGAAATGAGGATGAGTAGGGAAAGGGAAGTGAAGGCTATGGAAGGCAAGTAGGGGAAGGGGAGTGTTAGCTGGAGAAACCAGGAGAAGGGGACTAAAGGAGGAAGATGATAGGGAAGGGATGGCGAAAGGTGAAGTGAGGGGAGGGGAGAGAAAGTAGGGGAAATGGGGGAGAGTTTGAAAATTAAAAATTTGATTAATCATGGAATTTTCAAAAATCAACAAAATAATGTTTACGGTGTCTCTTATTTGAGAGGGACATAATCAACCCATCCCCTTTCCCGTTTGGGGGAAAAGGGGATTCCCGAGAGAATTCAGATTCGGTCTCTTCGAACTAAATAAATATCGAATGCATCGAGTCGAGAAAGTCTCCCTCGTATTCAGGTCCGTTAGGGCCAAAGGGTCAGAACTTTGAAAAAGAATTCGACATCTGTGTGATGGACAAAGGAACAGGGGCTACTTTGCATGGGAGGATGAGGAGGAAAGATCAGACTCTCTTAAAGGGGATGTTTCCTTGAAGAGTAAAAAAAATTGAAGAAGTTACTAAACTAATTATTATCACTTATTATTATATTTCTTTTAGGCTAGTCCATTTAGGTCCCCGAGCACTGCGGTCTTTTCGAGTGAAAAATGATTTTTCTTGATTGAAAATTCAAAAATAGGATTAAAAATTTATGTAATTTGTCAAAAATTTATCTTTTTCGGTTGGAAATTAATCCTCTTGGTTGAAAATTTAACTATTTGGTAAAAAATTGATGTGTTTTGTCGAAAATTCGTCTTTCCTGGCAGAAAATTAATTTTCTTGGTTCAAAATTCAACCATTTGATTAAAAATTTATGTAATTTCTTCAAAATTTGTCTTTTTGGTAGAAAACTATTCTTGGTGGAAAACCTAACTATTTTTACATAAATTTATGTATTTAGTTGAAAATTCGACATTGCTAGTAGAAAATTATTCCTCTTGGTTCAAAATTCAACTACTTGACTAAAAATTTATGTAACTTGTTGAAAATTTATCTTTTTGGCAAACAACTATTCTTTATGGAAAATTCATCTTTTCTAGTAGAAAATTAATCTTCTTCGTTTAAAATTCAACTATTTCATTAAAAATTTATATAATTTGATGAAAATTTGTGCCTTAGTAGAAAATTAATCTTCTTAATTGAAAATTCAACTACTTCGCTATAAGCTTATGTAATTTGTTGAAAATTGGTATTTTTGGCAGAAAACTATTCTTGGTGGAAAATTCAATTTTTTTTTAAATTGATGTATTTTGTTAAAAATTCATCTTTTCTAGTAGAAAATCAATCTTCTTGGTTTAAAATTCAACTATTTGATTAAAATTCATGTAATTTTTTGAAAATTTGTCTTTTTGGTAAAAAACTATTCTTGGTGAAAAATTCATTTTTTTTTAAATTGATGTATTTTGTTGAAAATTTATCTTTTCAAGTAGAAAATTAAACTTCTTGGTTTAAAATTCAACTATTTAATTGAAAATTTAGGTATTTTTGTTAACAATTAATCATTCTAGAAAAAAAACTAATCTTCTGTGTTGAAAATTCAACTGTTTTGTAGGAAGCTCATCTGTTTGATTCCATTCAAGTGCACTTGATTTGAAATGAAACATGTTCTGGGTTAACATTTTTTCCAATTAAAATAAATAGAAAAAATATAAAAATTAATAAATTAACAGGTAAAATATACCTCTAAAATTCAGCTATTCATTAAAAAATCTTAATTCTACCTCGAAAGGACAATACAATACAATATTGTATTGTATTGTATTGAATTGTATCGTATTGTATTCTATCGTATCGTATCGTATCGTATCGAATTGTATTTTATTGTATTGTATCGTATCGTATCGTATCATATCGAATTGTATCGTATTGTGTTGTATTGTATTGTATTGTTATGTTATGTTATATATTGTATTGTGCTCTATCGTATCGTATCGTATCAAATTGTATTGTATTCTATCGTATCGTATCATATCGTATCGTATCGAACTGTTTTGTATTGTATTGTATTGTCTCGTATCGAATTGTATTGTATTGAATTGTTAAGTATTTTATTGTATTGTCTTGCATTGTATTGTATTCTATCGTATCGTATCGTATCGAATTGTATTGTATTGTATTGTATTATATTGTACTGTATTCTATCGTATCGTATCGAATTATATCGTACTGTGTTGTATTGTATTTTATTGTATTGTTATGTTATGTTATTATTGTATTGTTTTCTATCGTATCGTATCGTATCGAATTGTATCATATCGTATCGAATTGTATTGTATTTAATTGTATTGTATTGTATTGTATTGTATTATATTTTATTGTATTCTAACGCATCGTATGGAATTATATCGTATTGTGTTGTATTGTATTTTATTGTATTGTTATTGTATTTTTTTATTGTATTGTTATGTTATGTATTGTATTATGTTCTATCGTATCGTATCGTATCAAATTGTATTGTATTGTATTGTTATGTATTGTATTGTATTGAATTATAGCGTATCGTATCGTATCGTATTGAATTGTATTGTATTGTATTATATTGTATTCGATTGTATCGTATTTTATCGTATCGTATCGCATTGTATTGTATTGTATTTTATTGTATTGTATCGTATTGTATTCTATCGTATCGTATCGAATTGCATTGTATTGAATTGTATTGTATCGTATCGTATCGAATTGTATTGTATTGTATTATATTGTATTCGATTGTATCGTATTTTATCGTATCGTATCGAATTGTATTGTATTGTATTTTATTGTATTGTATCGTATTGTATTCTATCGTATCATATCGAATTGCATTGTATTGTATTGTATTGTATCGTATCGTATCATATCGAATTGTATCGTATTATGTTATGTATTGTATTGTGTTCTATCGTATCGTATCGTATTGTATCGTATCAAATTGTATTGTATTGTTATGTATTGTATTGTATTCTATCGTATCGTATCATATCGTATCGTATCGAACTGTTTTGTATGGTATTGTATTGTATTGTATCGTATCGTATCGAATTGTATTGTATTGTTAGGTATTGTATTGTATTGTATCGTATCGTATCGAATTGTATTGTATCGTATTGTTAAGTATTGAATTGTATTGTATTGTATTGTATCGAATTGTATTGTATTGTATTGTTAAGTATTGTATTGTATTGTCTTGCATTGTATTGTATTCTATCGTATCGTATCGTATCGAATTGTATTGTATTGTATTGTATTATA
>JAABKJ010004768.1:0-23920 GCA_011634705.1 Andricus grossulariae
CCTGGCTTGCGAAAATTAAACCCTCTGTACCTGAATTAGGCCCTGATGATTTGAGAAAAGCAAAAGTTTGCTCCTTCTTTTGCTCCTTCTATATATCGACGCATCTATTCAATATTAATGTATCTGCTGACAGCGTTATGTATGAGACTATACCATATTCTTATACATAGCGCATAGTCTCATACAAGATATAAAATTGTTTTTCTACTTCTGAGTTTTAATTTATCACACTAAATACAAAAACTCTCAAAAATTAAATCAGATATCGAAAACTGAAAAATCGGTTGAGAACATGTTGGTAGAGACTTATCAATAAAGTTGCCAATCCGATAGATTGATTAGGCTGCAGATTAAGTGTAAGCAGGCCAAAAATTGCACAAAAAATTGGAAAAATGCAACAAGTCACATATATGATGAGTCACATTTGCGGTTAATCACATTCGTGGCAAGTCACATTTTGGCATCTCTCATTTAGGGAAATTTAAAGCCCAGAAACAGTTAGCAAAAGTGGGGGAAAACATCCCTGTGATAAGTTACAAAAATAATGTAATTCACATCTCTACGCCCCGTTGGGGCGGCGGTGGAACACACCGCTGTGGGACTTGCTGCACTGTTTCTAATTTTTCCTGGACTTCACATTTTTTCCGAATAAGAGATGCCGCAATGTGACTTGCCGGGGGTTGGCATGATCCAAATCTGAAATTTTGGATACCTTTTTTGAAAAATACATATTTTTGTTTCTACACACTGAGCTTCAAGCAGTGATACTTATAAAAAAAGTGTCGACATAAACTGAAGGCGGGGATTTGTTCGTACGTGCCCACAGTTTCAAAATCCGCTTGAATGAAAATCTTAGCTGCTCATTTTTTTGAGATATCGCAAAATCATTTTTTGTGCTTTTTTACATATCAGAAGAGCATGTAGCGTGCATAACCTTATGTGATTCAGTTTGTGTATATTTTGTAAATTTTTTCTTTGCATTTTGCTGTAAATTATGGAAAAGAACATTTTTAGTGCATCAAATGAATACAGTACACATCCGATCATGATTCTCCGGATCGTCTGGACATTCAACTATCCGGATCACATTCGGTCTTAACGAATCCGGACAATCAAGGATCAACTGTAATACCACTCTCAGCTTTCCCCAGGACCAACGGCGTGGACGAGGCGGTATACTGGTTCCATTTTCTTTTATATTTTTCTTATTTTTAATTTTTTTTCGCATTTTCTGACGTTTTTTATTGTTAGCAGGTTTTTACTTTTTTTTGCACTGATCTATTAGATTTATATAATATTGTTACGTGTGAATAATTAGAATTAAAAAAGTGGAATCATTGAAAATTTATCTTATTTTCCGATCTAAAGCTGTCGTTAAGAAAATTCAATCACCGCTTTTTTCAATCTTGTCGAATACGAGAGATCGTAAAACAAATTTATTCTATAACGCGCCCAGAATTTCAAAAATTCTTTATGAATTGACTCGCCCGCTTGCTCTGACCATAGGCCTAAACCATATTTAACTAAAAAATGTAAACAGTGATCAAGGTGAACCAAAAGCACGTGGATTTTGAATGATTTAGAAATTCCGATGCTCTGAAAAGCTTGATCCAACTCTCTTAAGTGCTTATCTAAATCAGGCCCAATCTCTCTAGTGGAAAAACTACAGCTTACAACTTTGTCCATAGCTTTTAGAGCAGAAACGAAAGGCAATAATCGTAGGCGGCCCATGCCCTCATATAATTCTGAATCAAGGAGCTCATCTGCTTTTTTGATGATTTTATGACAGGCACTTCCCTCAAAAATCTGCCCTTGATAATTTTTTCCTATGGCTTTTAGTTTCACTGGCCACTGCAGTGCCTTTTCTTCACCCACCAGTGGGACTAAGCCGGCAGATTTTTGAGGGAAATACCTGTCGTAACCTCATGAAAACAGCAGATGAGCTCCTTGATTCAGGAATATATGTGGGCATCGGCCGCCTACAATTATTGCCTTTCGTTTCTGCTCTAAAGACTTTGGACAATGTCAAATATCCGGATGATCTGGAGAATCATAACGATCGAAATAGAACTCAATTGAACTCTGACGATCGAAAATGGAATCAAATTCTACCGATTTCCAATTCAAATAATCTGGCAGTCTGTATGATCGGCGTCAGGATAACCGGATTTATACTGTATTCAGTTGATGGATTAAAGATCTTCTTTTCATAATTTACAGCGAAATGCGGAGAAAATTTTTACAACATGTACACACTTTGAATCACATAAGGTTATGCAAGCTACAAGCGCTTCTGATCTGTAAAAAGCATACAAATGATTTCGCGATATCTCAACAAAATGAGCAGCTAAGATTTTCATTCAAATGGATTTTGAAACTGTGTGCACGTACGAACAAATCCCCGCCTTCAGTTTGCGAGGTGTTCATCTACCACGCAAAATGTGCGAGAAGTGGGGATCGCGAAAGGGTTGACTTTTTTAAAAATCGGATGCAGTCCTACAGCGATTTATTAGGGGGCTCGCTGACGAGCGAGAGAGGTCAAGGATCTTACAGAAACAGGCCAAGGAGTTGTACTCTGGAAGCTGCGTATTGTTTGTATCATAGTTTTTTACCCAGGCGAACAGACTAGCTGGTTGTATCGGAGAAATCTAGTACGACGGTAAAAAACACTTTGCTCTCTCATAAACACGCTGAGTACCTAGAACAAATACTATCGGGGTGCCCCACCCACGCAGGAACGACGTATATCTAGAGACATTATGCGGCCCTAAGAGTGCTTTATTATCATCTTTGTCGCTCTTACTGTGTTGGCCGCGACCCTGCCCTGCCGAACGCTGCAAGGGAGATAGAGTCAATTGTCAAAAACGAGAAGTGCCAAAATATTCGGTACAAGTAATTGTCCTTGTGATAGGTGCTCTCGGAGGTGCGAAACTGTCACTGGTTCGTAACCTTAAAGCCATACCAGCGTGCCAAAGATATGCCACGGCACTTGCGGGATGGATGCAGAAAGCTGTCATCCTTGGGTCGCTTCGTATCCTCAAAACACATTACAGTTTCGCCGGCCTGTCGTTGTGATTTCTTCGTGTCCTGTGACCATCCATCTCACGGTTGTGAGACGTGGCCATGCATGGTATTTACTGTGGTCCTACTGGGAGCTGATGTTATTTTTTAGATGACATTTTCTCCCAGTGGGACCCTGCGGTGGTTGTTAACCTTTAGTTTTTAATTATATATATAGTGTTGGAAACATCGTATACAAAGACGTCGGCTACGGTTGCAATTAGCCACACTTGCAACTGAAACGTGTCATTGCCAATGTTCAAGGTCATCAATCCCTGTTTGCCGCAG
This sequence comes from Andricus grossulariae, assembly GCA_011634705.1. Lineage (NCBI taxonomy): Eukaryota > Metazoa > Arthropoda > Insecta > Hymenoptera > Cynipidae > Andricus > Andricus grossulariae. The sequence continues at coordinate 3,349 of JAABKJ010004768.1, forward strand.
TCATAGTAGTATACGTGTCAGCGCTGCTATCTCTCTCTCTCTCTCTCTCTCTCTCTCTCTTTCTCTCTCTCTGTGCACTCTCTTACAATGCGGTCTCCTCAAAACTCATGATGATTCCTCACGGAAGATTTCAAAGTTAATCCATCAAAGTTCCACTTCTGCCGTGTGGCCTCAGTGCCACACACTGTTTTTTAATGATTGAGAGGTTGTTAGTGGAAGCGTTATTTTTCCGTGCGGTAAGATGCACTTCTTAGCGAGTTTCGAGAAAAATGACTTTGAAACTATCAAGCAATTTATATGGATTATGAGAGAAAAACTTTTAACGTTCCTCGTATGGCCTTCAAAGCCTACCTGTAAGGTTCTTGAGTTAAGAACGTTACCCGTGGGCTGTAGGGTCGTTGAAATATTCTGACATTCCATATAAATTGCTTGATAATTTTAATAATATCTTTCTCGAAACTGTCTAAAAAGCATATCTCATTATTTGGGCAAATAAGTCTCCTAGTAATAATATTTCATTAAAATACATATGAATTAAAACAAACAAAAAACCACATCTGACGCTCCTCTTGTAAGACGGACAATTTTGAGACACGACTTCGACTTCATTTACTTTCTGTTTATGAAATTCCTACGGAGAAGATCATATAGAGCGTGAAAAGAGATAGCAATTGTGATATAATGCAGATTAAATCGTAAAAATTCTTATTTGCGGAAAGCTTAAAAATGTATTTAATATATTATATTATTATATTCACCAATGTATCTAAGGATAACCGACAACGATAAGACGAAAGTATAAGTGATTCTCATTTTTTGCAATTAGAAAGAACACTGAATAATGCATTAATAAATAATTTGGTTGCCAGTTTATATAATTAATATTCTGTTGCTTCATTGCACACACACACACACACACACACACACGCGCGCGCGCGCGCGCGCGCTAAAGTTTTCACCTTGTGGAATACAGGCATTAATCTTCTTCTTCTGAGTTATTTACATTTCATAAATCAGTTCAAGGAAAGAAATTCAGATTCTAAATTAATCAAAACTGGTATCAAAAATTATATAATCTTTTATGTTTTAGGCGAATCAGGTTTTACTTGGAAAAAAAATAAAATTTACCCTGAAAAAATATGCAATTAAAATAAATTGAAAAGTTGAAACTATTTCAACTGATTTAAATGTCAACATGTGCCCCGATAAAAAGTGCTCGCAAGATTGATCGCTCCTAGGGCTCGTCTGATGGATCTCGGGTTTCGCGTTTAATAGTGAATTTACACGAGTGGATGCAGAGCACTTGGCTCCCGGACAATGCCCCCCCCCCTATCGACGCACAGCTCTTCCATGATCCATTCCAATCGTTCCAATTTCAGGATACTTAAGTCGTTCAAAATTCAAAATTCATGGCAATATAAAAAACCACAAAAAACATAAAAAAATGTTTAATAAATAAATTATGCAATCGGAAATATTTCCTCTTCTAAAAATGCCTTAATTAATAGTAATTTAATCGTGTGACTTAGAAGTATAATTAAACATCTCTGCGCAAGATAGCAATAAACGCACGCGCGCAAACCGCATATTCACGCCCCTGGATTTTTATTTTACAATAAAAATTGTACAACGTTCTAAAAATTTTTGAAACGAAATCTTTTACAATTCTTTGTATTTAAGAAAATGAAGAAAAAAATGAGAATAATACTAAAGTCCTCCAATATTGCGTATTAGAGAAAATAATGTTTATCATTTTAATTTTTAATTGATTTTTATTTTAGCATTTGAACTGCTAAAGAAAAAAGGATATTTTTTTAAATTTGATAATTGAATTAGAAAATAAATAACTATTTTTTGATTAAAAACTTCGAACCTCCCAAATAATAATTATTGAATAATAAAAGCCATGAAGATTAAATATGATCTCTTTTTTCTTCTGATAGAAAATCGATATCTTCGAGGCACTTGTTCATTTGTTACAGAAAAATTTGTATAATTTTAGAATTCGAAAATGTCTGCAAAGCTTCTAGCTTATCAACAATATGTAGCAGTGCAATTGAAAGTAACTCCCAGGAAAATTTAAAACAGATAACAATAGAAGAGCACTAATTACTACATGCCCCATAAAAATTGTCTAAGATCAACTATTGCATTATTTTTGTACATGTTTGAGAAAAAAAAATTTGTTTAAAGAAGTAAAATTTATTTAAACAATTTAAAATGGTTTAAATGTCATGAGGGATGTTTAAATTGTCCATATCAATATTTTCTTTCAACGAATGACTCGACACTTTTGTTTATAGTCAGATATTATCTTATTGTAAAAATATTGATATTATTAATAAAATACTAATTTAAGCTGCATATGTTCATAAACATCCGCTTTTTCGTTCAAAAAATAAACTTGTTACGATTTTAAAATAATACATTAGAAACTAATACGCATTGGCTGAGAAATTTATTTTTAAAATCAAGACTCATTTTTACCAATTGTCTTGACACTTTAGTTTTTTGAAAGATGTTATAATATTGTAAAAATATTTGACACAAATTTTCAATATATAGATTGAAATTGAACATTTTAAATTGATATTGTAAAATGAGTGAACCAAAAAGATAAATATTCGACAAAATAGTTTAACTTTTATTTTTAAAAAATCGTTTGTAAAGAAAAATAAATTTCAGTATGACTTTTTAACAAAATTGTTGAATTTTCAAGAAAATAATTCAATTTCTAACACAATAATAAAATTTTTAATCGATAATACTATTTATACTATTTTCGGTCTCTGAAGTGAATCAGAGGCCTGTACAATAATTAATTTCGAAACCAAAACCACCTGAAATCTTAGGTTAGAACGTCTACCCTGTTTAAGTAATCAATTGAGTGTTATTTTAAGAGATATAACGGAATTTGATAGATTTTAAACGATTCTAAAGGTTTCAAGTTATTTTTTAAGAATCCAAAGAACTAAAAAAACATTTCGTTTCAAAATTCATTTTCAAATAGTTTGTTCTTAACCCTCAGAGGCCATACCCCTCTCTCGAGTAACGTGAAGGCTATACGCGTGCAAATCTGGTTTTCACGATTTTAATTGTTTATATTCTTTTAATTGTGATTCAAACCACAATAAAAGTATATGATTTCGGGGTAAAATTTCCTCAGAAATTTGAATATTTTATTACCAATACCGTTCAATTGAATTATCACATCAAATATAGCAATTCTTAAATAAACTTTTTGGATAATTCGTTTTTTACGCAAAAAATTGTATTTTTTTATTTCATATAGATATATCAATGAAACTTTGGGAAAATGGAGATAAAAACTTTTAATTGCAATGAAAAAAATTGTTTATTCGATAAATTATATTTTAACTATTTTTAGCAAGTGCTTGAAAAAGGGATAGTTTTAAAAAGGTAAAAAATCATAGATCATTCGTTGCTCTAGCATTTGGAATTGAAGTTTTAAGGTGAGTTTTCTAGTTTACATTACCTCCTACATGAGCGTTAGTTATTGAGGCTTTCGTGTTGAAAAAGTTAAATTTTCAACGTCAAAATCTGTGAATTGTTTAATCTTATACAAATTTAGAATCCTATTGTAAAATAAGTATTGTACAATTTTTAACAGTTGAACTACGATTCAGTAAGTAAAATATTGAAAATTTGAAATTGTGTTGAAAATTTAGAATTATGGAGTATCACATTTTCATATTTATTATTTCATTTTAATTACTTTACATAATTAATAATTAATACATTTTTGTTCATCTTAATTTTAAAGAGAAATGTTCGAAATTTTTGTCTGATATAATTGCAAATTTTTCAGGACGTTCAACTGGAATTTCCTTCGGAATATATTTTATTGAAAATATTGATAGGTTAAATATGCTCTCAATGTTGAGTACCTATGAAAATAATTAAAAAGATTATAAAAAAAATAGGAAGCTCATTTTTCTCTCAGGCTCGTCAAAGGCATTTTTCGTTAAGAGTTGGATTTTTTTAGTAGTAATTATAATATTCCTAAAAGTTTGTACCATTGAAAAATTTCTTATCCTTCTATAAAGTTACTTTCATAAATTAAGGAACAGTTATATATATGCAGTTATATATTTGCAAGGACAGAGAAAAAGTTTAATTATAATTAACTCGCGTAATTGTTGTATACTTATTATAGTTGTCTAGAGAACATCCTTATTTTATTTTTTCTGACATGGCTCGATCCGAAAATGCATATGTACCGAAGTAAAATAATCCATTAATAGTGCGAATCAAAAAAGCAATTCAAAGCTTCTTTTTCAGAAAAATTATATCTTGGAAGAATCTATAGATACCTGGAAACATTCAAAATATCCATAAAATATACTGATTAATAGTATTATTTCCCGTCCTACTTTCTCAAATGAGCTGATAAGTACTTTTACATATTCCGAAATAAAAAAACTAAAACTCCAAAAGAGAGGTTTATGTATGCGTAGCAGTATTAGTACAGGATTCGTAAACAAACCACTGTGGCCACCGAGCGACCTTTCAAGCATATAAAAGTATATATATTAAGAATTATTACTAGTCCATGTAATAGTGTGCGTGCATGCACTTCCGCCCGTCTATCTTTTTGCCATGCGCCAGCGTAACACACAACATTACATGACCCCCATTTTTCCTATAGTGGTTTAGAAAGATTGCAAAGCGTTTGTACATACAGAAATGCACAAAATTTAATTTCACTTATCTTAAAGCACTATACCAATTTTTTTTATTCAAATCCATTACAAAATGTAATACATCTATTCTGAAGTACTGTAATATCTTGTATGTAAGAGTCTGATATTCTTACGAGTTATTCCAATCAGACATATTAGTCTGCATTTTCATAGTCACTATTCGACTTTTTTGAACCGTACCTCAATTGTCCGTAAATTCGTATATTTTATTTCAATTATGGATATCCGATAAAAGAAATATTAATACCAAAAGTCTCTCCATGTAAACAATATTGATAAATACTGAGGAAGAGAAGGCGACTCTGTCAAATATCAAAATGCGAGTCCGATCATCAGTCAAATAAAAAACCTTTTGAAATTTTCAATATTAATACTTACCGAAAAATGAAAAAAAATTTAATTCATAAATTGTTTCATACTTTTTAAATTATGCTTAAATGAATATAGTACTCTTCTGTGAAAAGAAAGATATACTCTTGATAAGGGATGCAATTGATGTATGGAATCAGTTCTTACTGATTGATTTGTGGTTACAAAGCTAAATTGTAATATCAGATGCATTTTTGAATTATTAATAATTTCTTATAGGAATCTATACAATTGAAAGTGCTATAGGATCATCCAATACCGAATTCCCATGTAACACAAATTTAATTTATCCAAAAGTACACTAGTACAGTAGCTACACATTAGAAAATAAGAGTTCTTATCGCTTCCACGAGTCAAAGGAGTGATATGTTGCAACAATTCTAACTTTATCATCACACAAACATTAATCGCTCTCTCAGTGTAGTTTCTTTCATATTTTTTTAAAGTCTTGTTTTTTGAGTTAGTTAACATGAAGTTAATACAAATTAAGAGGGCCAGAGGACAAATAAGCCTATAATATAGCATAGCAGCAATAAATGCATTTTGTCCTTGCCTCTTTCAGATTTCACGTAAAACTAATTTTATGATACCTCTGCAGTTAACTGGGAAAGAATTTGAAAACGCATATATCTCGCTCTCAGTTCTTTGATACCAGAATTCAAGCGCGGTAATTTGGACCACCCATCTGCCGGACTGATCATAATGGCATTTTGTTTTGCGGCTTTTTGTTCGGATCCTCTTCTTTTTTGACCAAGTTATGGGCATGCATACTGGCAGGAAGAGCTCGGAGTACCTGAAGCCGAAGTATTCGCCTGGACCTGGACTACGTTCGTCCATGTAATAATCGCCCAAAACCATTAAACTAAACCAGGAATAATATTATATTAAGCTATATGGCGCAGCAGAGCGAGGAGTCGATTGGAAGGTTCTTGAGGACGAGAGAAGAAAAGAGAGAAAGGCTGGAGAATGGGGGATGCAGACAAGCCGTGGTACCTTGCCTTCTAAGAACTAAGTAGATTCGAATTTCGATACGGATGATCGAGCTGAATACAAATTACTCATATATGCCCCTCATCCCGGGTAATCACGCGGTGGCTGTTCCGTGGTCCAAAGTAAAATTTGTAGCTGATAGTTATTTTCTTCCTTCTCTCATCTTTTTCATCCTTTCTCTTTCCCTTCTTCAGTATTTATATAAATACATATATATATATATATATATATACCTTTTTAGGTTGAAAATTTAAAAAAAGTCTTCTTTTGGAAAAAAATTCAAATATTTTTGTTTGAAAGTTAATTCTTCTTAGTTAAACAGTCTGCTATCATATTTTTGGTTTAGAGTTCATCTCCTCGGAATGAAAAATCTACTATTTGGTTAAAAATTCGATTATTTTGTTGAAAATTCAACTATTTTTTTGAAGAGTCATATTTTTTGGCGGAAAACAAAACCTTTTAAATAAAAATCCGTCTTTTTGGATAGAGAATGTTTTTTTTTCTTTTTTAATTTAAAATTCATCTTTTGGTAGAAAAGTCGTCTTCTTTGGTTGATAGTGAATTATTTTTCGCTAAAAAGTGTGATATATTTTTGGTGAAGTATTAATATATTTTGCTTTAAATTCTAATATTTGATAGTTTTGATATCAAAATTCAACTATTTGTTTGAAAATTCAAATTTCTTTTTGAAAATTTGTGTTCATGGTAGACATTTTTTTAAATGAACACAAAATCACGTTTTTTGGATTATGTTAACAGCATACTTTTTGATAAAAATGTTGACATATGGTGTTCGAAATTTCTTCATATTGATTAAAAGGAACATTTCATGGTGGTGTTATGAAGAAAGAAAATTGACCGGGATTCAAAATTGTGAATTTGTTATTTTTGTAGTGATTTTTAGATCTTGAAGATCAAGCAACACATTTTTTTAAACAGCAAAAGAATAGTATGTTTGATAAGAACTACTTCGGAATGGATGTTGTCTTTTGCGCTTGGTTGTTACTAAAAGTAAAAAAAAACTTCCTGCTTCCTAAAAATAATAACATTACACATATTTAATAATCTTTGAAGTCATGTATTAATCATGATTGTTAATTTAAGAAATTCAAGTAATAACCAAATTGTCAAAAAGTTTGTTTTGACAAATCGATAAGATACTTATCATCTTATTACCTGTGAAAAACAACATATTTACTTGGCAAATGATTCTGTGACTTAAGCATGGAAGGATGCCCGATTTGAAATGAATTCGGTCATTAAGGAATCCAAATTTGCCTAAAATATGACACTAGAGTTTCATGTATTCAATTTATCTTGAAATTTCTTTGACAAATCGTTTGCATATTGTAGGCTACAGGTCAACTGAACTGCTAAAAATGATACACGTTTTGTGAATCAGCTGTGTCCAGTTTATAAACAATGGCCAATGTTTATGCACAGAAGTCATTTTTGCGATTATTTATTGATTCCAAAATCTTTGATATGCATCGGTAAAAAATTAGCTGAGATATCTAATACATGTACGATAACTAGTATTCTTTCTAGAAAAGATATTCCCTTTTCTCACTTGGCCATGATTCACTACCGCGAATCTTGATTAAATAAATAAAATTCCAAATTCTGTTTTTCAATGCAGGGAATGAAGGAGGGTTAGGTGACAATCTCCATCGACTTAATAGAAGACCCTAAGAATGCACCTGTGTATCCCGAATTCATCCGTGCGGAATCAGCAGCCCCGAACGAACTCCAACACTCCAACGCTCCCATTTGCCATTCCACTTCTCGGCTGGTTAAATCCTAAAGTCGAAGCGAATCCTCCAGACTTTGTTTGGTAAACACCTTTAGAGATTTAAGCTCCATCCTCTGTTAATCGGTAACCTTTGGTGTCTTCTACATTCCTTTCGAGAAGGATTCAGGATTTCTGTTCTCAGCTTTTTCACAATCCCTCTCTATTTACTTGTTTTTCGCCTTTCGTATAATCCCGAGAAGGGATAAAATACATTTTAACGTGAAAGGCTCTCACATTGGTTTACCTAAATTGCCGGACTTTAGCTCGACGTTGGCCCAACTTGGCGAGCTTAATGCTAGCTTTTGAGAGCGAGCGGTGTTTGGGGGACTTTGATAATGACCAACTTACGGCGACCCTTGCCGAGGCTAAAGTCTTAGTCAAACTCAAACCAGCGGTTCTCGCGACAGAGGAAAACAACCAACGTAACCTCAAGCCGGAAGTTAGTATTTTAGTTCCCACTTATTAAGAAGAGCCTGGATTTTGGGATGAATTTTTTAAAGCAATTCTAAACGCCTTACTTGAAATTCGGATGAGCTTGAAACTCTTAAAGGTGCGGCTTCTCTCCTAATTAATTTAAGTGTGTGGGTGTGAATGCTTGGATGGATAATAGGGAAAGTTTTGATATAAAATTCATTTTTACTGAAGCTAAGGAGATATTGCAGACCACACTATTTTCCTCATTCCTCTCTTTCCCCCTTTTGTGTAGAATTTCTCTTTCTTTTCTGTTTTCAAGATAATTATCCTCCTTGTTATTTTTTCGTTCAAATGCAAACTGAATTAATAAAATCTAATGAGAAAATCCAACTATTTTTGTTGAAATGTTCATTCTGGTCAATTAGAATATGTTGAATTTCGCTGATATACTGGTCCATCTGTTTCCAATCCTTTGAAAGAATCAAGCTGTATAGTATGTTTGTTCCATTGTTGTATCTTCTTCTAACTATGTTGTAAGATTAGCTGATGTTAATTGATGTTGACCAGGTGCGAATATAATTAGAAGATGTAGAAGTTTGTTGTCATACTGGTCAATTTATATTTATAATCCTCTGAAAGAATCAATCTTTATAGCTTGTTTTTTTTAATTGTTGTACCTTCTTTCAACCGTGTTTTATGATTAGCTGGTGTTAATTGGTGTTAACCAGTTGAGAATATAATTAGAATATGTTGAATCTCGTTAATACACTGGTCCATTTTTTCCAATCCTTCTAAAGAACCCATCTCTATAGTTTGTTTGTTCCACTGTTGTACCTTCTTCCATTCGTGTTATAAGATTAGCTGATATTGATTGATGGTGACCGGGTAAGAATATCATTAAAAGATGTTGAATTTTGTTGGTACAGTGGTCCATTTCTATTTCCAATCCTTTGAAAGAAACCATCTCCATAGCTTATTTGTTCCATTGTTGCATCTTCTTCCAACCATGTTGTATGATTAGATGCTGTTAATTTATTTTGCCAAATTAAGAATATGATTAGAAGATGTTGAATTTTGTTTGTATGGTGGTCCGTTTCTATGTCCAATACGCTTGAAAGAACCAATCTGTATAATTTGTTTGTTCCATTATTGTATCTTCTTCCAACCATATTATATGATTAGCTGACGTTAATTGATGTTGACCAGGCGTAAATATAATCAGAAGATGTTTAACATTTTTGGTATAGTGATCTATTTATATTTCCAATCCTTTTAAAGAACCCATCTCTATAATTTGCTTGTTCCACTGCTGCAACTTCTTCCATCCGTATTGTATAATTAGCTGATGCTAATTGGTGTATCTTCTTCCAACCATGTTGTATGATTAGATTCTATTAATTTATGTTGAAAAGATGAGAATATGATTAGAAGATGTTGAATTTTGTTTGTATAGTGGTCCGTTTCTATGTTCAATCCACTTGAAAGAATCCATAGGTGTAGTTTGTTTGTTTCATTGTTGTTTCTTCTTCCAACCGTGTTGTAAGATTAGATGATGTTAATTTCCATTTCTATTTCCCATCCTATGAAAGAATCAATCTGTATAGTTTGTTCGTTCCATTGTTGTATCTTCTTTCAACCGTGTTGTAAGATTAGCTGATGTTAATTGGTGTTGACCAGGTGGGAATATAATTAGAAGATGTTCAATTTTTTGGTATAGTGGTCTATTTAAACTTCCAATCCCTTTAAAGAATCCATCTTTATAGTTTTTTTGTTCCACTGTTGTAACTTATTGCATCCGTGTTGTATGATTAGCTGATGCTAATTGGTGTTAACCAGGTGGGAATATAATTAGAAGATGTGGAATTTTGTTGGTATAGAAGTACATTTCTATTTCCATTACTTTGAAGGAACCAATCTGTATAGTTTGTTTGTTCCGTTGTTGTATTTTGGTCTATTTATATTTCCAATCCTTTGCCAGAAGCCATCCTTATAGTTTGCTGGTTTCATTGTTGTGCTTTATTCCAACTGTGTTGTAAGATTAGCTGATGGTCATTGATGTTGACCGAGTAAGAAAACATTTAGAAGATTTTAAGTTTTGTTGGTACAGTGGTCCATTTCTATTTCCAAACCTTCGAAAGAATCAATCTGTATGGTTTGTTTGTTCCATTGTTGTATCTTCTTCCAACGGTGTTGTTTGATCAGCTGCTGTTAATTCATGTTGAACAGGTGAGAATATAATTAGAAGATGTGTAATTTTTTTGGTATAGTGGTCTATTTCTATTTCCAATCTTTGGAAAGAATCAATCTCTATAGTTTTTCAGTATTATTATTGTACTTTCTTCCATCCGTGTTGATTGAATAACTGATGTTAATTTTCATTTCTATTTTCAATCCTATGAAAGAATCAATTTGTATAGTTTATTTGTTCCATTGTTGTATCTTCTTCCCACCATGTTGTATGATTAGATGCTATTAATTTATTTTGATAAGATAAAAATATGATTAGAAAATGTTAAATTTTGTTGGTATAGTGGTCCGTTTCTATATTCAATCAACTGGAAAGAACCCATGTATGTAGTTTGTTTGTTTCATTGTTGTATCTTCTTCCAACCATATTGAATGAATAGCTGATGTTCATTTCCATTTCTATTTCCAATCCTATGAAATAATCAATCGGCATAATGTGTTTGTTCCATTGCTATATCTTCTTTCAACCGTGTTCTAGGATTAGCTGATGTAAATTGGTTTTGACCAGGTGAGAATTTAATTACAAGATGTTTAATTTTTTTTGGTATAGTGGTGCATTTCTATTGCTCATCCTTACAAAGAACCCATCTCTATAGTTTGATTGTTCCATTGTTGTACCATCTTCCAACCGTGTTGTATGATTAGCTGATGTTATTTTATGTTGACAAGATGAGAATATGATTTGAAAATGTTGAGTTTTGTTGGTATAGAGGTCCATTTTTATTTTCAATCCCTTGAGGAAACCAATCTGTATAGTTTGTTTGTTCCATTGTTATATCTTCTTTCATCCGGTATCTATGATTAGCTGATGTTAATTGGTGTTGATCGGGCATAAATGTAATTAGAAGATGTTTAATTTTTTTGTTATAGTGGTCTATTTCTGTTTCGAATCCTTTCAAAGAACCCATCTCTATAGTGTGTTTCTTCCATTGTTGCATCTCCTTCCAACCGTGTGGTAAGATTAGCTGATGTTAATTGATGTTTGCTGAGTAAGAATATAATTAGAAGATTTCGAATTTTGTTGATACAGTGGTCCATTTTCAGTGGTATAGTTTTTTTGTTCCATGGTTGTATCTTCTTCCAACTGTGTTGTATGATTAGCTGCTGTTAATTCATGTTGACCAGGTGAGAATATAATTACAAGGTGTTTAATTTTTTTGGTATACTGGTCAATTTCTATTTATAATCCTTCAAAAGAACCAATCTGTATAGTTTGTTTGTTCTATTGTTGTATCTTCTTCCAACCGTGTTGTAAGATTAGCTGATGTTAATTTCCATTTCTATTTCCAATCCTATGAAAGAATCAATCTGTATAGTTTGTTTGTTTCATTTGCTGTATCTTCTTTCAACCATGTTCTAGGATTAGCTGATGTCAATTGGTGCTGACCAGGTGAGAATGTAATTAGAAGATGTTGAATTTTGTTGGTACAGTAGTTCAATTCAATTTCCAATCCCTTGAAAGAACCCATTTCTATAGTTTGTTTGTTCCGTTGTTGTATCTTCTTCCAACCATGTTGTATGATTAGATGCTATTAATGTATGTTGAAAAGATAAGGCTATGATTAGAAGATGTTCAATTTTGTTGGTACAGTGGTCCGTTTCGATGTTCAATCAACTTGAAAGAACCCATATGTGTAGCTTGTTTGTTTCATTGTTGTTTCTTCTTCCAACCGTTTTGTAAGATTAGCTGATGTTAATTTCCATTTCTATTTTCAATCCAATGAAAGAATCAATCTGTATAGTTTGCTTGTCCCATTTTCTGTACCTTCTTTCAACCGTGTTCTAGGATTAGCTGATGTAAATTGGTGTTGACCAGGTGAGAATTTAATTAGAAGACGTTTAATTTTTTTGGTATAGTGGTGCATTTCTATTTGCAATCCTTACAAAGAACCCATCTCTATAGTTTGCTTATTCCATTGTTGTACCTTCTTCCAACAGTGTTTTATGATTAGCTGATGTTAATTGTTGTTAATCAGGTGTATATATAATTAGAGGAAGTGAAATTTTGTTGGTATAGAGGTCCATTTCCGATCCTTTGAAAGAACCAATCTGTATAATTTGTTTGTTCTATTGTTATATCTTCTTCCAATCATATTATATGATTAGCTGATGTTAATTGATGTTGACCAGGTGTGAATATAATTAGAAGATGTTCAATTTTTTTGGTATAGTGGTCTATTTATACTTCCAATCCCTTGATGGAACCAATCTTTATAGTTTGTTCCATTGTTGTATCTTCTTCCCACCATTTATCATGAGTAGCTGCTGTTAATTGATGTTGACCTGGTAAGAATATAATTAGAATATTTTGAATTTTGTTGATATACTGGTCCATTCTACTCTATTCTCTTGACAGTTGACAATTTCTTCATTTCCATTTTATTGCAAGAACCCATCAATATAGGTAATTAATCTTGTTTAGCAGAAAAGTCATCTTTATTGGTGGAAAATTCATCTTTCTTGTTCAGAAATTAACCTTGTTTTTGGAAATTCAACTGTCTTAAATAATTCGTCTTTTTGGTTCAGAAATTTAATTATTTAGTATAAAATTAAACTATTTGATTGGAAATTTTTTTTCTCGAAAATTCATATTTTCGTGTTAAAAAATCGTGCATTTTGTTGAAAGTTCGTATTTTTGAAACGCCAACATGCCTTGTTGAGAAATCACATTTTTTTATGAAAAATCAACTACTTCGTTAAAAGTTGAATTACTTTATCAAATTTTTTTTTCTTCAGGATTCAACCTTGAGGAAGAAAATTTTATTATTTGTTTGTAAATTAACCACTTTGTTGAACATGGATATTTTTGTATTGAAAATTGAACTTTTCTTTAAAATATTCGTCTTTTTAGCTTGAAAATTTAACTACTTGGTTGAAAGTTGAACTACTTTGTTAAAAATTCATTTTTTTCAAGCTGCTTTTCTTTCGTTGAATATTTAACTATTTTGTTGAAAATGAATTTTTGTATCTGTGTGGAAAATTCATCTTTTTGGTTGAGGATGTAGTTTATTTTCTTAAAAATGTATCTTTTTTGGTTGTAAATGCTTTTTTTCCTGAAAACTTATTTTTTTGACTAAAATTTTTACTATTTTATTCTTGCCTGAAAGCTTATCTTTTACAGTTGACATTTTTTTGGAATAAAAATCTGTGTTTGACGCCTTATGAGAAAATGTAAGGTATTTTGATCTTTTATGTTCCACAATGATGAATCACAAATTTCATTAAATTTCAAAATTCATAATAGTTTAATATTAATAATTATTACCATTATAATTTAAGATTGAGGTAGAAATTTATCTAATTTAACCATATTTTACATCGTTATTGAATTATTGCATATGAAAATTATATACATATTCAGAAGAACCTGCTTTTCAGTAGTAACGGTGACTTCTAGTCAGACGGCTGGACAGTAAATGCAGTTTTCATGCTGTGGTGCGAAGTTTGAATGTAGGGAATTCTGGACATGACATGGAAATAGATGATTAAATTACCGGAAATGTACATGAAATTTACAACTTTCGTGAAACATAATTTGCGTCGGTTTTACCAATTCTGTCCCAGATTTTGATAAATATTTAATAGAGAAGAGCATAAAATATATAGTGAAGCGAAATGTGATTTAATTTTATTAATTTAGGTGATAAATCAAATTCTCAATCCTCTTTTACTTATCTTGTCAGTTGAATTTCATTTGAACTTAAAAACTCAAGAAAATATTTCCATTTTGAATAAAAAACAGTTGAACTGAAGCAAAAAAGACGAATTTTCAACTGAAAACATGAAATTTCAACCATATTTGAATTTTTGAAGGAATTTTCAAACTGATAGTAAAATTTTTCACCAAAGAAATAAATTTTCAATCAAAAAGGTGAATAAGTCACCAAGAAGATTAATGTTTCACCAGCAAAGACAAAGTGTCAAAAAAATACAGAAATTTTTAGCCAAATAGCTGTATTCTCAACTGAAGAAGATAAATGTTAAACCAAACATAGAATAATTTTGGCAGTTAAAAAATTAATTTACAAAAAAAATATATATTTAATAAAATTTTCCAATTTTGAAAAAAAAAAGTATTTGTCATATTACAGGATCAATTTATAATAAGTCTAAATTTTCAATAAAACTAGCAAAAATTAACCGTTGGTGGTAAGTTTTGATATTTAAAGCTATGACTTAATTGTGAATAATGCGATGAAAATATAGAAAAATGGTTAAAAATGTAATTATTTTGTTGAAAATGCAACTATTTTGTTAAAAAATCATATTCTTTGGTAAAAAATTTACCAAATTGGTTGAAAATTGAACTATTGCGTTCAAACTTCACTTCTTTCTGGTGGAAAATTAACTTTATTTAAACTGAAAATTTAATTATCACTTTTGTAGTTGAAAATTTATCTTTTCTAGTTGAAAAATTCAAATATTTAATTAAAAATTTATCTTTCTTAGTTGAAAATTTATATCATTAGTTGAAAAAAATATTTTTCGTTGAAAAAATTTTGTTGAAAATTCGTATTTCTTAAATAAAAATCTTTTTTGGTTGAAATATCAATTAAACTTTTTGTTGAGAATTCATATTTTTCGTATGAAAATTGAACGATGTTGATCTATTTTGTTGCAAGTAAAGTTTTTTGTGAAGATTCATAATTTCAGTGGAAAATTTTTACCAGTTTTTTAAAAAATAAAAATATAACTATTCCTTTTTTGGATGAAAATTTATATTTTTAATTAAAAATTCATCTTTTCTATTTGAAAATTCAACTATTTGGTTGAAAGTTCATGTTTGAAAATTGAACAATTTGAAAATTTGAAAATTCATAGTGTCAGAAAATTTAACTGTTCTGTGGAAAATTCATGTATTTTGTTGAAAATTCGTCTTTTTGGGTTTGAAAATTAATCTTCTTTTTTGAAAATTCGAGTTTTTTGTGTAAAATTCGTGTATTTTGTGGAAAATTAATCTTGTTGAGCAGTAAAAAAATTCACACTGATAAAAATTATTTTTATGAAACTGAAAATTTAACTATTTCATTTTTGGTTGAAAACTTACGTTTTTTTCTAATTCAACTTTTTGGTTGAAAATTCACCCCTCTTGATTAAAAATTACATTATTGTTGAAAATTGGTCTTTGTAGATTTTAAATTCAACTATTCTGTTGAGTCATATTTTTTGGTCAAAAATTTAACTATTTTGTTGAAAATTGAACTATTTCAACTTGAGTATTTTTTTTTTACTTAATTAATTTTAACGAAAGTAATTGTTTTAACAAATTATTATTGTTAATAATATTTTCTTAGAATAAAGCTAGAAAATTGAAGTTTTTTTCTAAAATTTTCAACTATTTGTCTGCTTTTATTGAATAATATATTAAAAAATATAAATTTTGATAGATATTCACACTGGTAATTTGTTTAAACAATTATTTTTGTCAACTCAAATTAATTATTACTTTACTCTAATTGAAAAGTGAGCAAAATGGGCCAGCTGAATAGTGGTTTCGAGATTTTTTTCATAACACAAGTGGTGAAATGAGTGCAATTCGAGTGTCAGATTTGCAGGTCGAGGAACTGGGGCGTAAGAAGACTTCTTATGTAAATATCAACGCCAGCTCGATATGTAGAGAATTTAAAATGCAGAGACTCTTTTAGTTTTGGTTGGAGCCTCAATCCTTTAAATTACTAAAATTTCAAGTAAAAATATTGCATGATTTTATCAAAATACATTAATTTTCAACTAACAAACAAAATTTTAGTCAAAAATTAAATATTTGAATTTTTATCACCAAAAAATAAATTTTAACCAAAAGAATGAATTTTTAAGAAAATAGTTAAATTTTTGAAAAAATCATTTTCAACTAAAATCAAGGACCTTAAACTATAAAACTGATTTAAAAAAAATTCAACTTCTAACCAAGTAGATGAATTCTCAACTAAAAAAGAACTGAAATAAGTTAATTTTCAATTAGAAAATAAATTTTCATCCTAAAAGCACCGATTGTGAAAAAAATTTACATTTTCAAAAAAAAAAAAAGAATTTTCCACCGAATGGTGGTAGAAAATTAAGTTCCTACTACAAAAGATCAGTTTTTAATCAAATAGTAGGATTTGCAGTGTGAAAAAAAATAACATTTCAATAATAACTGAAGTAGGTAAGATTTAAATCGAAAAATAAATTTTTATTAAAAAAAAACGATTTTTTAAGAAAATAGTTGCATTTTCAACCATAGAAGACGATTTTTCAACAAAATACATGAATAATACTTGAATATTCAACTACAAAAATTCTTGAACAAAAATTTAATAGTGAAATTGTTAATTTAAAAACTCAATTTTTTTCATTCCAAAAAATTGAATTTTAACCAAAAAACGAATTTTTAAGAAAATAGTTACATTTTCGAAAAAATCATTTTCAACTAAAATCAAGAACCTTAAACTAGAAAACTCATTTTTTTTAACGTTAAACTTTTAACCATGTAGTTGAACTTTCAACAACAAGAAAAAAAAAATTCAAATAAAAATGGAATAGTTAAATTTTTAGTGAAAAAAAAATATTTTTAACAAAAGAAGCGAATTTCCAACAAACTAATTAAATTCTCAACCAAAGAGATAAATTTTTAACTCAAATGATGAATTTCTCTCTGGAATAGGTTAATTTTCAATTAGAAAATAAATTTTCATCCAAAAAGCAGAAAATTAATTTTCTGCGACAAGAGATCAGTTATTAATCAAATAGTATAATTTGCAGTGTAAAAAATAAATATTCGATAATTACTGAAGTAAATTTTTAATCAAAAAAGACATTTTTCTTCCCAAAAACAACGATTTTTCAAAAAAATAGTTGCATTTTCAACCATAGGAGACGAATTTTCAACTAAATACATGAATTTTCAAAAAGATACTTGAATTTTCAACTAAAAAACTTCTTGAACAAAAATTAAATGATAAAATTGTTAATTTACAAACTTAATTTTTTTATTTCAAAAAATTAAGTTTTAACAACAAAAAAAAGATTTTTTAAGGAAATAGTTAAATTTTCGAAAAAATAATTTTCAACTAAAAACAAGAAACTCAAACTAGAAAACTCTTTTTTTTTCAAAAAAAGAAGTTAAACTTTTAACCAAGTAATTGAATTTTCAAACAAAAAAAAAATTCAAATGAAAATGGAATAGTTAAATTATTAGTAAAAAAAAATTATTTTTAACAAAAAAAGCGAATATCCAACAAAATAATTAAACTCTCAACCATAGAGATAAATTCTTAACTCAAATGATGAATTTTCATCTGGTCCGATTTTTGAAAAAAGAGTTACATTTTAAAACAAAAAATACGAATTTTCCACCGAATGGGGGCAGAAAGGTTATTCACTGCGACAAAAGATCAGTTTTTAATCAAATAGTATAATTTGCAATGTGAAAAAATAAATTTTTAATAATAACTGAAGTAAGAAAATTTTCAAATAAAAAATAAATTTTTATTCCCAAGACAACGATTTTTTAACAAAATAGATGCATTTTCAAAAAAATATTTGAATTTTCGACTAAAAAAAATTCTTGAACAAAAATTAAATATTAAAATTGTTAATTTAGAAACTCAATTCTTTCATTTCAGAAAATTAAATTTTAACCACAAAGACAACTAATTTTCAAGAAAATAGTTAAATTTTCGAATGAATCATTTTCAACTAAAAACAAGAACCTCAAATTAGAAAACTGATTTTTTTTTAAAAAGAAGATCAACTTTGAACAAAGTATTTGAATTTTCAAATAAAAAAAATTAATTAATTAATTATCTACTAAAAATGGAATGGTTAAATTTTTAGTGAAAAAAAAATATATTTTTAGCCAAAAAAGCTAATTTCCAACAAACTAATTAAATTCTCAAACAAAGAAATAAATTTTCAATTCAAATGATGAATTTTCATCCGGAATGATTTTTGAAAATATAGTTACATTTTAAAACAAAAAATACGAATTTTCCACCGAATGGTGGTAGAAAATTAATTTTCTACGAAAAAGATCAGTTTTTAATCAAATAGTAGAATTTGCAATGCAAAAAAATAAATTTTTAATAATAACTGAAGTAAGTAAATTTTCAATTTAAAAATAAATGTTTATCCCAAAAACAACGATTTTTCAACAAAATAGTTGCATTTTCAACCATAGAAGACGAATTTTCAACTAAATACATGAATTTTCAATAAGATACTTGAAATTTCAACTAAAAAATAAATTCTTGAACAAAAATTGAATAGTGAAATTGTTAATTTAAAAACTCAATTTTTTTTGTTTCAAAAAATTAAATTTTAACCAAAAAAAAAACGAATTTTTAAGAAAATAGGTACATTTTCGAATAAATCATTTCCAACTAAAATCAAGAACCTTAAACTATAAAACTGTTTTTTTTTTCAATGTAACTTTTAACCAATTAGTTGAATTTTCAACTAAAAAAAAATTTCAATCAAAAATGGAATAGTTAAATTTTTAGTGAAAAAAATTATTTTCAACCAAAAAAGCGAATTTCCAACAAACTAATTAAATTCTCGACCAAAGAGATAAATTTTGAACTGAAATGATGAATTTTCATCTGGAATAGGTTAATTTTCAATTACCAAATAAATTTTCATCCAAAAAGCAGAAAATTAATTTTCTGCCACAAAAGATCAGTTTTTAATCGAATAGTCAAATTTGCAGCGTATAAAATAAATATTTGATAATTACTGAAGTAAGTACATTTTTAATTCAAAAATAAATTTTTATTCAAAAAAAAAAAACGATTTTTCAACGAAATAATTGCATTTTCAACCAGAGAAGACGAATTTTCAACAAAATACATGAATTTTCAAAAAGATACTTGAATTTTCAACTAAAAAAATTCTTGAACAAAAATTCGATAGTCAAATTGTTAATTTAAAAACTCAATTTTTTTATTTCAAAAAATTAAATTTTAACCAAAAAAACTCATTTTTACGTAAATAGTTAAATTTTCGAATAAATCATTTTCGACTAAAATCAAAAACCTTAAACTAGAAAACTCATTTTTTTTAAAAGAAGTTAAACTGTTAACCAAGTAATTGAATTTTCAACAAAAAAAAAAACTTAAAATAAAAATGGAGTAGTTAAATTTTCAGTGAGAAAAAATATTTTTAACAAAAAAAGCGAATTTCCAACAAACTACTTAAATTCTCAACCGAAAAGATAAATTTTTAACTCAAATGATGAATTTTCATCTGGAATAGATTAATTTTGAATTAGAAAATAAATTTTCATCCAAAAAGCAGAAAATTAATTTTCTGCGACAAAAGATCAGTTTTTAATCAAATAGTAGAATTTGCAATGTATAAAATAAATATTCGATAATTACTGAAGTAAGTAAATTTTTGATCAAAAAATAAATTTTATTTCCAAAAAATAAAAAATAAACATTTTTCAACAAAATAGTTGCATTTTCAACCATAGAAGACGAATTTTCAACAAAATACAGGAATTTTCAAAAAGATTCTTGACTTTTCAACTGAAAAAAAATTATTGAACAAAAATTAAATAATAAAACTGTTAATTTACAAACTCAATTTTTTTATTTCAAAAAATTAAATTTTAACAACAAAAAAACGATTTTTAAAGGAAATAGTTAAATTTTCGAATAAATCATTTTCAACTAATATCAAGAACCTTAAACTAGAAAACTCATTTTTTTAAAAAGAAGTTAAACTTTTAACCAAGTAGTTGAATTTTCAACTGAAAAAAAAATTTCAAATAAAAATGGAAAAGTTAAATTTTTAGTGCAAAGAATCATTTTTAAAAAACAAAGCGAGTTTTCAACAAAATAATTAAATTCTCAACCGAAGAGATACATTTTTAACTCAAATGATGAATTTTCATCTGGAATAGGTTAATTTTCAATTATAAAATAAATTTCCATCCGAAAAGCACCGATTTTTGAAAAAAGAGTTAAATTTTTAATAATAACTGAAGTAAGTAAATTTTCAATCAGAAAATAAATTTTTATCGCCAAAACAACGATTTTTCAACAAAATAGTTGCA
>JAABKJ010004769.1:0-23916 GCA_011634705.1 Andricus grossulariae
CAAATACTTGTTTAAAAATGCATCTTTGTAAATTCAAAATTCAGGTATTTTGTTAAAGTCATCTTTTTTGGTCAAAAATTAAACTTTTTTTTTAGAAATTCCTTCTTTTGAACTAAAAATTCATCTTTTATTATTTAGTTGATTCGAAGGTTAACTATTTTGCTTGAAATCCGTCTCTTTTAATTAAAAGTTCAACTTTTTGGTTAATTTTTTTTTATAATTCGTTTTTTTTTTTGAGAAAAATAATCTTGTTTGTTTAATATTTATTTATTTGGTTATAAAATGATGTACTCTGTTGAAAAATCGTCTTTTCGTAGAGAATTCATATTTAATCTTAGAAACGTCATGTTTCTTGTTTGAAACTGAACCTTTTGTTGAAAATTATTTCTTGTTTGTAGAAAATTCTTCTTGTTTGGTAGAAAATTCATCTTTCTTGGTTCAACTGTCTTCTAAAAAATGAATATCATTTTCTTTTTTTGAAAATTGAATTACTTGTTTAAAAATGCATCTTTGTAGGTTCAAAATTCAGGTATTTTGTTAAAGTCATGTTTTTTGGTCGAAAATGGAACTTTTTTGTTAAAAATTCGTTCTTTCCGATTAAAAATTCATCTTTTATTATTTATTTGATT
This sequence comes from Andricus grossulariae, assembly GCA_011634705.1. NCBI lineage: Eukaryota > Metazoa > Arthropoda > Insecta > Hymenoptera > Cynipidae > Andricus > Andricus grossulariae. The sequence continues at coordinate 630 of JAABKJ010004769.1, forward strand.
CAAAGTTCAACTGTTTTGCATAAAATATGTCTCTTTCTATTGAATTTTCAATTGTTTGGTTATCAATACAACTGTTTGGTTAATTTTTTTTTTGCCAATTCATCTTTTTTATTAGAAAAATAATCTCGTTTGTTGAAAATTTATTTATTTTGTTAAAAAGTTATGTATATTGTTGAAAAATCGTCTTTTGGTAAGAAATTAATATTTTATCTTAGAAACGTCATCTTTTTTGTAGAAAATTCTTCTTGTATGGTAGAAAAATCATCTTTCTTGGTTGAAAATAAACTTTTTGGTTCAACTGTCTTCTAAAAAATTAATATCTTTTGTTTGAAAATTCAACTAATTCTTTAAACATACAACTTCGTATGTTCAAAATTCAGTTATTTTGTTAAAGTCATATTTTTTGGTCGAAAATTCAACTTTTTTGTAAGAAATTCGTTCTTTTGGATTGAAAATTCATCTTTTATTATTTATTTTATTCAAAGTGCAACTATTTTGCCTAAAATCCACTTTTTTCAATGAAATTTCAACTGTTTGGTTATTAATATAACTGTTTGAATAATAATACAACTGTTTAGTAAAACTATTTTTTATAATTCGTCTTTTTTATTAGAGAATTTGTTTATTTTGTTAAAAATTTATGTATTCTGTTGAAAAATTAGCTTTTGGTAGAAAATTCATATTTTATCTTAGAAACGTCATATTTCTTGTTTGAAAATTACCTTTATGTTGAAAATTATTTCTTTTTTGGAGAAAATTCTTCCTATTTCGTTCAAAATAAACTTTTTGCTTCAACTGTCTTCTGAAAAATTATTCTCTTTTGTTTGAAAATTCAAGTACTGCTTTAAGAATGCATCATTGTAGTTTCAAAATTCAGGTATTTTGTTAAAGTCATCATTTTTGGTCAAAAATTAAACTTTATTGTTATAAATTCGTTTTTTTGGATTGAAAATTTATCTTTTATTATTTATTTGATGAAAAGTTTAACTATTTTGTTTGAAATGCGTCTTTTTTCATTAAAGGTTCAATTGTTTGGTTATTAATACAACTGTTTGTTTACAGTTTTTTTATAATTCGTCTTTCTTATTAGAAAAATGATCTTGTTTATTGAAAATTGATGTATTCTGTTAAAAAGTTATGTATTCTGTTGAAAAATTATCTTTTGCTAGAAAATTCATATTTTATCTTAGAAACGTCGTCATTCTTGTTTGAAAATAAACTTTCTGTTCAAAATTATTTCTTTCTTGTAGAAAATTCTTCTTGTTTGGTAGAAAATTTATCTTTCTTGGTTCAACTGTCTTCTGAAAAATGAATCTCATTTTTTTTTTAAATTCAACTATTTGTTTAAAAATTCATCTTTGTAGGTTCAAAATTCAGGTATTTTGTTGAAGTCATCTTTTTTGGTCGAAAATTAACTTTTTTGTTACAAATTCGTACTTTTGGATTAAAAATTCATCTTTTATTATTTATTTGATTCAAAGTTCAATTAATTTGTTCAAAAAGCTTTTCTTTCCAATGAAAGTTTAAATTGTTTGGTTATTAATACAACTGTTTGGTTAAATTTTTTTTATAATTCGTCTTTTTTATTAGAAAACTGATCTTGCTTGTTGAAAATTGATTCCTCTTTTGATTTCTTTTTTTGGTTTGAAAATGAACTTTTTGTTGAAAATTATTTCTTTTTTATAGAAAATTCTTTTTGTTTGGTAGAAAATTCATGTCCCTTGCTTGAAAATTAACTTTTTGGTTCAACGGTCTTCGAAAAAATTAATCTCCTTTGTTTGAAAATTGAACAACTTGCTTACAAATTCATCTTTGTTGATTCAAAATTCAGGTATTTTGTTAAAGTCATCTTTTTTGGTCAAAAATTAAACTTTTTTGTTAGAAATTCGTTCTTTTGGACTGAAAATTCATCTTTTATTATTTATGTGATGAAAAGTTTAACTATTTTGCTTCAAATCCGTCTCTTTTAATTGAAATTTCAACTTTTTGGTTAATTTTTTTTTGTATAATTCGTCTTTTTTATTAGAAAAATAATCTTGTTTGTTGATTATTTATTTATTTTGTTATAAAATTATGTATTCTGTTGAAAAATCGTCTTTTGGTAGAAAATTCATATTTTATCTCAGAGTCGTCATCTTTTTCCTTTGAAAATGAACTTTTTCTTGGAAATTATTACTTTTTTGTAGAAAATTCTTTTTGTATGATAGAAAATTCATCTTTCTTGGTTGAAAATCAACTTTTTGGTTCAACCGTATTCTAAAAAATTAATCTCTTTTGTTTGAAAATTCAACTACTTGGTTAAAAATGTATGTTTTTTGTTGAAAAATCGTCTTCTGGTGAAAAATGAAACTTTTTTGTTAGAAATTCCTTCTTTTGGACTAAAAATTCATCTTTTATTATTTATTTGATAAAAAGTTAAACTATTTTGTTTAAAATCTGTCTCTTTTCATTGAAATTTCAACTTTTTGGTCAATTCCTTTTTATAATTCGTCTTTCTTATTAGAAAAATAATCTTGTTTGTTTAATATTTATTTATTTGTTCGAAAAATTATGTATTCTGTTGAAAAGTCGTTTTTTGGTAGAAAATTCATATTTTATCTTAGAAACGTCATCTTTCTTGTTTGAAAATGAACTTTTTGTTAAAAATTATTTCTTTTTTGTATAAAATTCTTTTTGTTTGGTAGAAAATTCATCTTTCTTGCTTGAAAATGAACTTTTCGATTCAACTATCTTTTTGAAAATTATTCTCTTTTGTTTGAAAATTCAACTACTTGGTTAAAAATTGATGTATTTTGTTGAAAAATCGTCTTCTGCTAAAAAATGCATATTTTATGTTAGAAAAGTCATCTTTCTTGGTCGAAAATAAACTTTTTTGTTGAAAATTAGTTTTTTTTTCACTGCATTCAATTGCTTCAAAACTTAACTCTTTTGTTGAAAATTCAACTATTTCGTTAAAAAACTATTTTTTCATTTAAAATTCTACTATAAATGAAAAAAAAAATCTGTTTGGGTAAATTTTGCTTCATAATTTTTCTGTTTTATTAAAACAATAATCTTCTTTCTTGAAAATTGATTTATTTTGTTGAAAATTTATGTATTCTGTTAAAAAATCGTCTTTGGGTAGAAAATTCATATTTTATCTTAGAAATGTCATCTTTTTTGTTAAAGTAATCTTTTTTAGTCGCAAATTAAACTTCATTGTTGTAAATTCGTTCTTTTGGATTAAAAATTCATCCTTTATTATTTATTTACTTCAAAGTTGTACTATTTGGTTAATAATACAACTATTTGGTTACATTTTTTTGGATAATTCGTTTTTTTAATTAGAAAAATAATCTTGTTAGTTGAAAATTGATTTATTTTGTTTAACATTGATCTCTTAGGCTTCAAAGTTCAACAATTTGGTTGAAAATGCAGCTGTTTTTGGAAACGCAGAAAAAACGTGAAATCCGTGTTTATTCAACGGCTACGTTGCTTTCTGGGTGGGGGGGGGGTGAAGACAAAACTGCAATTTTCAACGAGGGGGGTCGAATATATCCCAAAATTAGTAATGTAGTTTATCAACAGCCCCTTTTCCCAAATACACTATTGTCCAAATCATTGCCAATAACACTCGATCATTGAATATTATCAAATGATCAAAGGAACGACCTTGAGTGCTATAAATCCCAGCAACACAAATCACAAATCAGACAAATTGAACATCCTAATTGACACTTGAAAACGATTTCTGATGAAAAATGGTCACTCTGAATTTGATTACGTACTGGTGGAAGACGCCCGGTAGCGCTGGACGCGAACCTTGTGGAAGAGGGTGCCAACCTGGTTGACCTCCGTAACAGAAGAGCCGCGTACATATTCTCTTCTGTCGATTAGACCTTCGAGAGTTAGAGAAACAATCGCGGTGGTTAACAGCACACTGAGATTCATGTCGAGAATTTCTTGAGACGAGAGCGAGTGTCTTATCAGTGCCGATTAAAAGAGGTCTATTGGTGGGGCAATAAGACTGAAGACTATAATAAGTCATTGGCGTAAATATGAAGAATGAGGAGCCTATGTGTCAGCAAGGACACGCAAAGTCCGCAGTTGGAGAGAAAAATTGGGTCTATACTGTCTGTAGACTGGTGAACTTTGACCTCTCGGAAAAATCGGTATCGCGTTTTGGCGCACACCATGTAATCTCTGACGAGGAGCTTATGGGTCCGAGGTGACTGATAGCACACGTGTACTGGGAAGTGTTTCCGATAATCTCTGATTGCTGATTCATTGCTGGACAAATGCACTTGGTGATGACATCTGATTTAATTGCATAGGGTTGGGAGAGAAACTGAAACCCGTTAATTGCTTCGAATACCTGACACTGGACTGTGGGCTGTGGATGTGAAGGGCTCTAAATTGAGATCATTCAAGGAGAAATTAGGGATTTAGATTGAATTTCCTCTACATTCTCGTTGAAATGTGATATTATTTTTAATCTTTTCTTAAACTAGATTATTTTTTATTGAATCAATCTAGAGGTTTTACATTTCCATCATTGTACCCCTCCATGCTGGGGCAATGGCCTGTTTTCACTTTTTTAAATGGAAAGGTCGCTATTTCTCATGCTGACTAACTTTGTACTACTGCTTTCTTTCATAATGATCAACGCTAATGTCCAAAACAGTTTCTTGCTACCTTTAAAATCGATTTGTATTTTCTTCTGTTCTTCCGCTTCGATTTTATCTTTACTTTCCTGAATTAGTATTTTTCCTCTCCAGTCTTTATCTTTATAATCATTTTCAAGTATATTTCTTTCCTCATCGATAAGATCTATAATGCTCAACTTTCTTAGATACGCTTGCTTCTTTTAGTTAACGGCTATGCGGATTTCATCATTCCACCACACATCACCAGATACTCTTCCTACAACCGCAGTACCACACACTTCAGTCGCTCTCCTCACAATGATATCTCTGGTCTCTCTCCATCTTATTAGCGCCTCCCAAGCTGCCCTATCCATGCGTTCGTATATCCTATTCTGAAAATATATTCGGACTTCTGGTTCCTATAAATTTGTAACCTTGATTCACGTCTGTTTCGTGTTCTTGGTTCTCTTTCTTCTCCATCCTTGACCTAAGTTCATTTTTGAGATTTTTTCATTTGTCATTGGATCCCCAAAATTACATAGCACTCTTACCGTACCCTGATGTTGGACTCCAACCCATCTATTTATATCTCCTAGTATAATGGTTCTTTCCCCATGATCGCGAGTACCTATAGTATCATTTAAAATGTCCTGCAGGGGTCTGTTATTTCACTCCTGTCACCATCAACTGGAAAGCAGCACGTTATGATAAATAGTCTTCTGATTCCTACCTTCATTCTAGCCCACAACAATCTGGGAGATACAAAATCATGATCTCTGAGATGCTCTCTTGCTTTTTCATTCATAATCAAACCGACCCCTTGACTACCGTGTGATTCACTATCAACTCCTGACCTCTTGAAATTTTCAACAGTTTTAAAAGTTTCAAAAGATTTTATAGGATTTAAAATATTTTAAGGAATTTCAAAAGATTTCCAGGCATTCAATGACTTTTAATATATTCCAAAAAATGTGTAATAGACTTCAATAATTTCAAGGGATTCCAAAGGATTTTAAAGACTTTAGGGTATTTTTTAAACGTTCAAAGAATTTTGAAAAGATTTAAGAAGTGTCAATGCATTTTTAAAGGATTTTGTATATTTCAGGGTATTTTAAAAGATTCTAAGGTATTTTAAAAAATTTCAAGAAATTTAAAAAATATCTAAATCGATTTCAAAGAATTTATTCACAAAAAAAATTTGAAGGATGTTGTAGGATTTCAAAGAATTTCAAATATTTCGAGCTATCATACAATATTGTAAAAAATTTGAAAGATTTCAGTATGTCTTAAAAAATTCCAAAGATTTTTTAATTCATACAAGTAACTTGAAGGGACTTGCAAGATTTTAGGGTATTTTTCAAATATTCCAAGGAATTTTTAAGTGCTTTAAAAATTTCGAAGGATTTGAAGAGATTTTAAAAGATTTGAAAAATCGCACGGTATATTCAATAGATTTCAATCATTTTAGTTGATTCCAAAAACTTGAAAGATTTCAGGGTATTTTTAGAAATTCCAAGGAATTTTAAAGAGCTTTAAAATTTTTAAGGGAATTCAAAAGATTCCAAAGCTTTTGAAATATTTAAGTAATTTTAAGGAATTCAAAAGATTTAAGGGTATTTTTTTAATATTCCAAGGAATTTTTAAGAGCTTTAGAAAAATTCAAGGAATTTCGAGAGATTTTAAAGAATTTGAAATATCCCAGGTATATTTAATAGATTTCAATTATTTTAATTGATTCCGAAGAATTTGAAAGATTTCAGGGTATTTTGAAATATTTCAAGAAATTTTAAAAAGCTTAAAAAAGTGTTAAGGGAATTCAAAAGATTCCAAAGGTTTTGAAATATTTAGGTAATTTGAAGGGATTTATAAGATTTTAGGGTATTTTTTTATATATTCCAAGGAATTTTTAAGAGGTTTAGAAAATTTCGAAGAATTTCCAGAGATTTTAAAGAATTTGAAATATCGCAGGGTATATTTAATAGATTTAAATAATTTTAAGTAATTCCGAAGAATTTGAAAGACTTTAGGGCATTTTTAAATATTCCAGGTAATTTAAAGAGCTTAAAAAAGTTTTAAGGGATTTTGAAACATTCCAAAGTTTTTGAAATATTTATGTAATCTGAAGGGATTTAAAAGATTTTAGGGTCTTTTTTAATATTCCAAGGAATTTTTAAGAGCTTTAGAAAATTTCAAGGAATCTCCAGAGATTTTAAAGAATTTGAAATATCGCATGGTATATTTAATAGATTTAAATAATTTTAAGTGATTCTGAAGAATTTGAAAGATTTTAGGGTATTTTTAAATATTTCAAGGAATTTTGAAGAGCTTAAACAAGTTTTAAGGGAATTCAAAAGATTCCAAAAGTTTTGAAATATTTAAGTAATTTGAAGGAATTTAAAAGATTTAAGGGTATTTTTTTAATATTCCAAGGAATTTTTAAGAGCTTTAGAAAATTTGAAGAAAATTTCCAGAGATTTTAAAGAATTTGAAATATCGCAAGGTATATTTAATAGATTTGAATAATTTTAAGTAATTCCGAAGAATTTAAAAGACTTTAGGGTATTTTTAAATACTCCAGGTAATTTTAAAGAGCTTAAAAAAGTTTTAAGGGATTTTGAAACATTCCAAAGGTTTTGAAATATTTATGTAATTTGAAGGGATTTAAAAGATTTTAGGGTATTTTGTTAATATTCCAAGGAATTTTTAAGAGTTTTAGAAAATTTCAAGAAATTTCCAGAGATTTTAAAGAATTTGAAATATCGCACCGTATATTTAATAGATTTCAATTATTTTAAGTGATTCCGAAGAATTTGAAAGATTTCAGGGTAATTTTAAATATTACAAGGAATTTTAAAGAGCTTAAAACATTTTTAAGGGAATTCAAAAGATTCCAAAGGTTTTGAAATATTTAAGTAATTTGAATGAATTTGAAGGATTTTAGGGTATTTTTTTAATATTCCAAGGAATTTTTAAGAGCTTTAAAAAATTTCAAAGGATTTCCAGAGATTTTAAAGAATTTCAAATATCTCAGGGTATGTTTATTAGATTTGAATAATTTTAAGTGATTCCGAGGAATTTGAATAATTTGAGGGTATTTTGAAATATTCCAAGTGATTTTGAACAGCCTAAAAAAGTTGCAAGTGATTTCAAAATATTGCAAAGAATTTGAAATATTTGAGGGTATTGTAAAAGATTCCAAGGAACTTTTTAATGGGTTTTAATAACTTTAAGTGATTTGAAATATTTTCAAGTAATTTTAAAAACATTTAAATGGATTTCAAAGAACTTATTAACAAAATTTAAAAATATTTAGGGTAATTATCCAATTAAATTTTAATTGATTAGGTAATTTTAAGGGATTTCAAATATTTTAGGGTATTCTTTTAAATATTCCAAGGAATCTTTAAGAGCTTTGAAATATTTCAAAGGAATAGAAATATCGCAGGGTATATTTCATAGATTTCAATCATTTGAAGTGATTCCGATGAATGTGAACGACTTTAGGGTATTTTTAAATATTCGAAGGAATTTCCTAAAGCTTAAAAAAGTTTCAAGGTATTTCAAAAGATTTCAAAAGATTTTAAATATTTCAGGGTATTTCAAAAGATTCCAAGGAATTTTCAAATTGTTTTTAATAACTTAAAGTGATTTGAAAGATTTGCAAGTAATTTTAAAACATTTAAATGCATTTCATAGAACTTATTAACAATATTTTAAAATATTTGAAGATATTATCTAATTCAATTTCAATTGATTTAAGTAATTTTAAGCCATTTCAAAGAATTTAGAGCATCGTTTAAATATTCCAAGGAATTTTTAAGAGCTTTAAAAAATTTCAAAGGATTTTAAGAGATTTAACAGGATTTGAAATATCGTAGGGTATATTTAATAGATTTTAATAATTGGAAACTACTGGAAAGGAGTTGAAAATTTTTAGGGTATTTTCCAAAATTCCAAGGCAATTTTTTTAGCATTGAAAAGTTTCAAGGAATTTTAACGAATTTGAAATATTTTAGGATATTTAAAAAGATTCCAAGACAATTACAAGAGTTTAAAAAAGTTTCAAGGAATTTTTGAGGATTTTACAAAATTTTAAATAATTTAGGAAAATTTAAAAATAGTCCAAGGAATTTTTAATTGAATGAAATTATTTGAAGGGATTTCAAAGCTTATGAAATATTTTAGGGAATATTTCATGCGGTTATACAGAATTTCTTAGAATTCCAAAAAATATGGAACGAATTTAAAACACCTGCAACATTTTAAGATATTTAAAAAGATTCCATGGGATTTTATCAGATTTCCAAGAATTTTAATGATTTAAAGAGATTTCAAAAGCTCTCAAGGTAGTTTAATAAAATTTCCAGAATTTCAGGAAATATCTTCAGATTTTATATAATTTCACAGGATTTTATAATATTTTAAGGAATTTTATAAAATTTCAACGAACTTGATAATTTTAGGGTATTTTTAAAAATTCCAAGAAATTTTCAAGAGCCTTGAAAAGTTCCAAGGTATTTAACGAAACTGAAAAATTTCAGGGTGTTTTTAAAAAATTCAAACTATTTTCAAGGGCGTGGAAAAATGTCAAAGGATTTCAAAAAATTTAAATATCTTTACAATTTAGCGTAGTTGAAAATATCCTAAAGAATTTTCAGTTGAGCTTTTAAAATATTTAAGGTATTTTCAAAGATTCCAAGGAATTTTGAAGAGGTTTGAAGAATTTTAAGGCATTTTAATGATTTTAAAGGATTTGTAAAATATTTCATATTGTGTTTTCAAGATATTTTATTAAATAGGAATTTTTATGATTTTATAGGATTTTTAAAGATTTTTAAAGATTCAAAAAACTCTCAAGGTATTTCAAAAAACTTTCCAGGATTTCAGGAGACACTTCTGTTGGAAAGTTGGTTAATATGTCAAGTTAGCCAGCACCCGATTAGGGCCCCAAAAAACTGACTAGATAATGACAAAAAAATGAATTTTTTTTCAATTGTAATTTTTTATTTTTGTTACTGTTGAACATGGACGCCCTGCCTTTTTTTTAAATCTGAAAAAAAGATTTGAGTTGCGTAGATACAAAGAAAAAAGTTTTTCTACATGGGCCTAATAATAATAAATAAAAAATTTATAAACTTAAATTAACGGTCAGGGAAGATGAAAAACGAGTTAGAGAAAAGTCAGGGAATTTTGAAAATGAAAGTTTGGGGCCACCCTGTGACTGTTTTTGACTGTCGGTTTATTTAAAAAAATATGAGTATAAAAAAAGCTCAATTTTTTAACATTTTTCCGAAAACTTTATTTATTTATGAAAACACACCCGATTTTCTGAAATCAATTTTCTGTTACAACGGAATAATAAATCCAAGTCAGAGCAAATAATCTTTCCGACTGACGTATCTGGCTACTGATAAGATCAAATATCTTAATTCAAGCGACTTAAAGAAGATTTGTCATCTTGTAGATATCAGTTGAACCTATCTTAATTGTGACATTAATTTCCCAAGGGCGAAAAAAAGAAGGCACTGAAATTTTCGTAATTAAAGAAAATCCCAGGGAGATTTTTTATCTAAAGTTGGATAAAAACGTTGCAAACAATTGACAACTACAATTATCCGAGCCGGATAATTTTTATCTGCATCCCGACAAAAATTATCTGACAAAAAAATCTGATTCTATAAATTTGAATAACTGTAAAATAAAATAACTTTGAGATTTTTCCATTTTAATTTCAAATTGTTGTATTTTGTTTATCAAATATTCTAGAATAAAAATGTTAAAAGCCTACTATAATATTCTTGTTAGTAATTTATTTTCCTTGTATTTATATTTATTATATTTCTTTTTTTTGCAGTTGCTTCCTCTTGAATATTATCTTTTTAGTTATAAATTTTATTATTTGTCTGAAAATTCAACTATTTCGTCGAAAATTTACTTGTTTAAAATTCATATTTTGGTGCTAAAGAGTCAACTGAAATCTTTTTTGGATGAGAATTCAACTATTCTTTGAAAATTTGTCTTTTTGGTGTAAAATTCAAGTATCTTCGTAGGAAATTTAATTCTTGTTTAAAACTCATTTTTTGATATTGAAAAGTAAAACTAAAATCTTTTTTGGATAAAAACTCAATTTTTGTTGTTGAGAATTTGTCTTTTTCATTTGAAAATTAATTTTTTTTAGTAGAAACTTTCTCTTTCTTGGATAAAAATGCAACAGTTTTTCCGTTGCAAATCAATCTTCTTTGTTTGATGATTCAAATTTTTTCAAACCATTTGAAATCTTTTGAAATTCTTTGAAACTTTTCAAAAGTATTTCAATTATCAATTATTAATTGTTAATTATTATTATTTCAATTTGAATTATTATTTTTAATTTTTAGGCTACTTTGAAAGATTTTTTTTTTTTTAATTTTGTTTGAACCACTTTGTTAAGAAATCATTTTGCTGTTGAAGATTCATATTTTCAGTTAAAAATTCATCTCTTTGTGTCAATGTTTAACTACTTTGTTGAAAACGGATCCTTTTAATTGAAAATTTATCTGCTTGAGTAAGATTTGAACAATTTTGATGATTTTTTTTTTTAATGGAAGTTTATCTCTTTGGTTGAAAATTTAATTATTGTTGTTGAAAATTATTTTTTTTTTAGGAATTTATATTTGCTGGTTGAGAATTCAGTTTTTAAACAGAAAATTCGTCTTTTGGCTTGAAGGTTCAACAATTCACGATCACTTTTTTTTTATGACTGAAAAATCTTTATTTTATGAACATTCGTTTTTTTGGTTTGAAAAATAATTTTTTTAAATGAAATTTTATCTTCTTTGGTTAAAATATCAACTGTTGCACTTTTTTGTTGAGAATCAATCTTTTTAGGTTAATAAGTTATCTTTTTAGGTTGACAATTCAATTATTTTGTTAAAGCTGTAATTGTTATGTTGAAAATTCAACTTTTTTTTGGTGAACAGTCATCTTTTATTGTGGAAAAGTATTTTTTTCTTGTTTAAAATAAATGAACAAATTAGACATTTTTAAATTTGTGTCTGAAATATTGTTTTATTTCGTCTATAAAAGATTCTATGTTAAAAATATTATAAAAAAGGTTAAAATGCTGATATCTGTATGTTCATGGGTTTTGAAATATTTTTCGGGATTTTAAAAGATTTCAAGGATCTTTTCAAAAGATTTCAATCATTTGAAGAGATTTTAAAGGAATTTGAAGATTTTGGTGTATTTCAAAAAATTCCAATGATTTTTCAATACTTTTAAAACGTTTTAGGGCATTTCAAATTATTTTTAAAAATTTGAAATATGTTAGGGTATTTGAAAAGATTCCAAGGAATTTCTCATAAGATTTTACTAATTTAAAGGTATTCCAATGGATTTTAAACATTTTAGAGTATCTTTGAAAATTCAAAGGAATTTTTGAGAGCTTACAAAAATTTGTAGAAGTTTAAAAAGATTTAAGGGATTTTAAAAGATTGAAAAATATTTCAAAAGATTGAAAAGGATTTGAAATATTTTAGGGTATTTTAAATGATTCCAAAGACTTTTTAATAGATGGGATACTTTGATGGAATTTCAAAGGATTTGGAAGGTTTTAGTGCATTTTTAACAACTTCAAGGAATATTCAATACTTTAAAAAAAAATCAAGGGATTGAAAAAGATGTCAACGGTTTTGAAATATTTTAGGGTATTTTAAAAGATTCTAAGAAATTTTTAATAGATTTCAATAATTTGAAGGAATTCCAAAGGATTTGTAAGATTATGGGGTATTTTTGAAAATACCAAGGAATTTTCAATACTTTTGAAAGGTTTCAAGGGATTTCAAAGGATTTCAAAGGGTTTGAAAGGTTTTAGGGCACTTTAAAAGATTTCAATGATTTGAAGGGTTTCCAAAGGATTTGTAACACTTTAGGGTATTATACAAAATTTCAAGGAATTTTCAATTCCTTTGAAAAGTTTCAAAGGATTCCAAAGGCTTTCAAATATTTTTGGGTACTTCAAAATATTTTAATAATAATTTAAAGGGGTTCCAAAGAATTTGTAAGATTATGGGGTATTTTTGAAAATTCCAAGGAATTTTCAATACTTTTGAAAAGTTTCAAAGGATTTCAAAGGGTTTGAAAGGTTATAGGGTACTTTCAAAGATTTCAATGATTTAAAGGGTTTCCAAAGGATTTGTAACACTTTAGGGTATTATACAAAATTTCAAGGAATTTTCAATACCTTTTAAAAGTTTCAAAGGATTTCAAAGGCTTTCAAATATTTTTGGGTACTTTAAATATATTTTAAATAATAATCTAAAGGGATTTCACAGAATTTGTAATATTATGGGGTATTTTTGAAAATTCCAAGGAATTTTCAATACTTTTGAAAAGTTTCAAAGGATTTCAAAGGATTTCAAAGGGTTTGAAAGGTTATAGGATACTTTGAAAGATTTAAATAATTTGAAGGGATTCCAAAGGATTTGTGACACTTTAGGGTATCATACAAAATTTCAAGGAATTCTCAATACCTTTTGAAAGTTTCAAAGGATTTCAAAGGCTTTCAAATATTTTTGGGTACTTTCAAATATTTTAATAATAATTTAAAGGGATTCCAAAGAATTTGTAATATTATGGGGTATTTTTGAAAATTCCTAGGAATTTTCAATACTTTTGAAAAGTTTCAAAGGATTTCAAAGGATTTCAAAGGTTTTGCAAGGTTTTAGGGTACTTTAGAAGATTTCAATGATTTGAAGGGTTTCCAAAGGATTTGTAAGATTATGGGGTATTTTTTAAAATTCCAAGGAATTTTCAATACTTTCAAAAAGTGTCAAAGGATTTCAAAAGATTTCAAAGGGTTTGAACAAATTTTAGGGTACTTTGAAGGATTTCAATTATTTGAAGGGATTCCAAAGGATTTTTAAGATTTTAGGGTATTATAAAAAACTCAAAGAATTGTCAATACTTTTTGAAAATTTGAAAGAATTTCAAAAGATTTGAAAGCGTTTGAAATATTTTAGGGTATTTTAAAAGATTTAAATAATTTGAAGAGATTCCAAAGGATTTGTAAGAATATGGGATATTTTTGAAAATATCAGGAAATTTTCAATACTTTTAGAAAGTTTCAAAGGGTTTCAAAATATTTCAAAGGGTTTGAAATATGTTAGGGTATTTTGAAAGATATCAATAATTTGAAGAGATTCCAAGGAATTGGAAAGATTTAAATAATTTGAAGGGATTTCAAAGGATTTCAAAGGGTTTGAAATCTTTTAGGGTATTTTAAAATATTTCAATAATTTGAAGGGATTCCAAAAGATGTGTAAAATTTTAGGGTATTAAAAATAATTGCAAGGGGTTTGCAATATTTTTAAAAAGTTTCAAGAGATTTCACAAGATTTCAAAGGGTTTGAAATATTTTAGGGTATTTTAAAAGATTTCAATATTTCGAAGGAATTCCAAGGGATTTGTAAGATTATGGGGTATTTTTGAAAATTCCAAACAATTTTCTATACTTTTAAAAAGTTTGGAAGAATTTCAATAGATTTCAAAGGGTTTGAAATATTTTAGGGTATTTTAAAAAGATTTCAATAATTTGAAGGGATTCCAAAGGATTTTAAAGTTTTTAGGGTATTATAAAAAATTTCAAGCAATTTGCAATACTTTTAAGAAGTTTCAAGGGATTTCACAATATTTCAAAGCATTGGATATACTTTAGGGTACTTTGAGAGATTTCAAGAAATTTTTGAAACATTTCAATAATTTTGAAGGATTACAAAGGATTTAGAAGATTTTAGGGTATTTTTAAATACATAAAGGAATTTTTCCGAAGATATGGAACAATTTTACATGATGTTAAATGTTCATAATGATAATAAATTTGAAAAAATAAATTGTAAAAGAATTTATTAATCAAAATTGAGGGATTTCGTAGGGATTTCACATTTTTCAAATATTTTGAGGTATTTCCAAAGAAATTTAAAGAATTTTGAAGATCCAACGATATTTTAAAAGATTTCAAGAAATTTTCATTTGTCTAAAATAATTTGAAGGGATTTCAAAGAATTTAAAAGATTTTGTAGTTATTTTGAAAATCCCAAGGAATTTTTAGGAGCTTTAGAAAGTTACAAAGGATTTCAAAAGATTTTAAAGCATTTCATATATTTTAGGGTATTTTCAATGATTCCGAAGAAATTGCAAGAGATTAAAAAATTTTTCGAGGGATTTAAAAATATTTGAAAGGACTTGAAATATTTTAGGTTATTTTAAAAGTTTCCATAGAATTTTCAGTTGATTTTAACAATTTAATGGGATTTCAAAGGATTTGAAATATTTTAGGTTATTTTGAAAGATTCCATAGAATTTTCTGTTGATTTTCTTAATTCAATGGGATTTCAAAGGATTTGAAATATTTTAGGGAATTTTCAATTGATTTTAATAATTTGAAAGAATTTCAAAGGGTTTACAATATTTTAAGGAATTTCTTTTTTTTTTATTAATTTTAAGAGATTTCAAAGGGTTTACATTATTTTGGGAAATTTTTATTTGATTTGAATAATTTGAAGGGATTTCAAAGGGTTGACAATATTTTCGGTTATTTCAAAAGATTCTTAGGCTTTTTTAAGTGATTAAAAAAATCTTGAAGAAATTCCCTAAATTTTAACAATTTTGAAGGATTAAAAAAAATGTTTATGTGTTTTTAAAGAATTCCCTATAGAATTTGGGAAGATATGGAACCATTTTACAGTACATATACATTTTTTAAAATATTTTAAAATATTTCACGGGATTTTGTAAGATTTCCGAGGAGTTTAATCATTTTGAGGGATTGTAAAAATTTGAAAGATTTTAGCATGTTTTTAGAAATAACAATGAGTTTTCACAAACTTCGAAAGCTACAAGGGATTTGAAAATATTTTCAAGGATCTAAAATATTGTAGAAGAATTTTATTAATTCCATAAAATTTTATTCAAATATTAATTGCAATTCTTTCGGAATTCATCCTGAATTCTTTTCAATTTTTCCGAATTCTCTTGAATTCGATGTTATTGGCATTATAGCTAATTCTTTTGAATTTTTATAAACTCACATCAAATTTACTGAATTCAATGCATTTTTTTATATTTTTGAATTGTTTTTTATTAACTTGACTGTTTCTGAATTTTACCGAGTTCTTCTCATTTTCTCTGAATTCCAATAAATTCACTACAATTTTTTTGAAATCAATGCATTTTTTTAATTTTTTGAGTTTTCTTCAATTAATAACTATTGCTTTCTCATGGAGGAAGGTTTGTAATGACCTATCTTTTCAAATATAAATTTTTGACATATTTCGATATAATTCGACCCCAGGAGTTTGAAAATACAATTTTGTTAAAATCGTTTTTTCTGACTCAGGGGGTCTCAAAACGTGAAAATTTGATAAAAACCGACAAAGTCCAATTTTACATAAAAACTAATACCTTCTCATTATAGGATGAGAATTTAAAAACTTTTGTTTGAAAACGTATTATGTATTCTTGAATCAAGAATGTTGTTGGCTACAATGATAAAATTGGACAGATTTTCCATCACTTCAGTTTTTTCAATAATAAAAGCAACATTTTGTAGAAAACTAAATCTTCCATCCAACAATACCTAATACGTTTTCAAACAATTTTTTTAAATTAAAAAGCGACTTAAAAAAAAAGTTTAGAAACAAAGTATTGCGGCCACCCTGTAAGTGTTCCCGCAGCGTAAATTACAATTATTTCTTAAGGTGCTTCAAACGAGTCGGTTTTTATAATGATACAAAATACGGCTACAAGGATGAATTATTTGATGTGATGTCTTTACCACATAATCTGAAGACTTATAAATGTGCACGACCAAAGCCATTTTTTCGAAAAATTGTCTTGTTTATTTGTTGTTACTCGAAAATATGCTGTGCCCTTATTGTTAAAGCGCCTGTTTTCAGTTCACTATGGATACACTCCCGGTGGCACGTTGCCCGTTTTAAGCGCAGAAAATTGAACACATTTTCAATTAACAAAAAAAAACAACCGGACCATTTTTCGAAAAAAGAGCTATGGTCACGCGCATGTATAAGCCTTTAGATTATGTGGTAAAAATATTACATTAAACCATTCATCCTTGTAGCCGTATTTTGTATTATTCTAAAAACCGACTCGTTTGAGGCACCTTAAGTCTGGTTTTCCCTGCTACTTATAATAAATTATACATTGAAATTGAGGATAAGAATTTTCGAGGATAGGGAATACTAAAGAAGATTTCATTTTGGTGTTTCCTGCTTTTCAGTACAAACGGTCCCTTGACAAATGTTGAGCCAGTTTACAACTCTGGTAGGATTTAGAGGTCGATTCAAACACCTTTCATAGATAACGTCTTTGTCATCGGTCTCCGGGGAGTTTCAAAGATTGAACCGGAGGATAATATTGTCCGATGATAAATGGTTTGACCCAAACAATCGCTCTTTACATATACCTACTCATCTATTTTCTTCTAAATTTTCAGTAAACATTTCCGGTTTAATCTGGTTTATCGAAATTTAGGTCCATTGTTCCAGTTAAAGAAATATCTAGGCCACGACCATATCGGAAATGAATCACATACAAAATATTTACTGTAGATAATAGAAGGGCTCATAATTATGACCAGAACAAATTTTAATTTTTCAAATTTTAGAGAACATTCAGAAAAATATTTCATTCAAGGATGTGTCTAGTCATCCCGAAAAATTAGGGGAGTCGGAAAAGGGGATGAACTAGTTGTCCTGAAGTTTCGGGATGACTAGCCAAACCTATGGAAAGTATTTGACTGCTCATCCCGAATTTGGGGGTGATGAGACACTTCGTTGAATCAAACAAATTTTTCTTTTAATGTAGGGTCATACAAGTGTTTGATCGATTCAGACAAATATTTCTTTGATCTAGCCAAAATTTATTTCATTCATGCACAGCATTATTTAACTCGACTTTTATTTGCACCAAACAAAGTCTTGATTTGATATGGGGCCGAAACAATCTTTGTTTAATTAAAACATATTCCTGAGTTCAGAGAAACAACATTTTTTTCAGCATATTCTTCGATGAAAAATGTATAATTTAGAAAAAATCTCCTATTGAAAGAATTTCTAGTTGGAAACGTTAGAAATCTAACAATTTTATTATTCTACTTACTTATCTATTTTCTCTATTATTCGTAATAATAGGTCAAACAAATGTTTGATTCAAACAAACATTTTCCTGAGTGTAGAGAAAAAATAAAGTTTCATTCCAACAAATTTTTAGACAATAAACGGTAGTATTGAGACAAAATTTCCTGAAGAAGATAAGCGGTCATTTTTTAAATCCTGGATTATAAAAAAATGCTTATCTAGATTTGCCGGCTTAACTTCTGTAGATTTTTGTCCCAAACTTGAAAAACACAAGATCATAAATGGTATAATCCATTTTTCTTAATCCACTACATAAAACTTTTGAACATTTTTTTAATTCTTTTTTTATTTAAATATTTTGAATTAAAATAATAATAAATTTTTTTTTTAATTGCCTAAAATGCAAAAACCTTCATCAATATTAAAAAAGTTCAACTTTCTTAAAATTTTAAACTTCAAGCTATTTAAAATTGAATTTGTTTAAAAAAATTAACAAAATTTGAAATAGTTAAAAACTGAAGGTTCATAATCAACCGAATTTATTTCAAAACTGTATAAATTTAACGATCCAGAAGTTAGTTATGCATTTATACTTGAAACTTGTTGTGGATTTTTCTCTGCAATATCTGTAGGTATTTTTTCATTTTGCAAGAAAATTATTTTTTGAACAATTGAATTGTTATAAAACATTGTGCCGTCATTATATGTGAAAGTCTTATTCGGGAAAAAATTTCAAGGGCATCAGCAGATTCCTTGCAAAAAAATAAATCCTTAAAAAATAATTTTTTGGAAGAATGAAGAAAACACCTAGAGATAATTCGGAGATGAATCCAGGGGATGCCTTTATTTTTTCATTATAATTTTGTCTTCGAATATTAAAAACCTGGAAAAATGAAATTGACGGTGTAATTTTTTTAATAATTTGTTTATCGCGATAATTAAAAAGCACCTGGAAATATGTTAGTGAGGAATCTGGTATTGCCCTTAAAATTATGTTCCGACAAATACTTTTATTTCAAATGACGGCACAATACCTTATACAAATGTAATTGTTTAAAAAATAATTTCTTCAGCAAAATGAAAAAACATTTAGAGATCTTTAGTTTTTCGATAAAACCATTACTTTATTTTCAAATAAAGACACAAATTTCACATCTATATGCATAGCTAATTTCTGGGTCGTTAAATTTATCAATCTCAAATTTCAAGTGTAAAATTATATAATTTTAAATAAAAACGTAACATTTTAAATATGATTTATTATTCATCTTTTAGTTGTAAGGGCTGCATAACTTTTAACTTTCTGAGACTTTTAATATGCAAGCAATTTAAAATTCAATTACTTTAATAGCATTATTCAAATTCAAAATATTTCAAAACTATATGTTTTTAAATGTTTTTCATTCGTCTCATTTGGTTGAAATACCAATTAATATATTTTATGTTCAGAAATCATCTTTTTTGAAATGAAAATTTATTTACTTGGTTGAGAGTTAAACTCTTGTGTTAAAAATTAATTATTTTGGTTCAAAATTCAAAATTTTAATTAAAAATTCGTCTGTGTGGTTCAAAAGTTAGCTTCGTTGTTGAAAATTTGTTTTTATTCTATTAAAATTAATTTATGTTACTGATAATATAACTTTTACTTGAAACTTCAACTATTTTGTTAAAAATTTGTCTTTTTTTTTGTGGAAAATTTATTTTCGTAAACTGAAAATGAAAATATTTCAGTCAAAAATTCATCTAGAGTTAAACATTTTTTTTTAACTAAAAATTTAGCTAATTAATTTTTGTTTGAAAAATGATATTTCTGGTTGAAAAATCAATTATTTTAGTTAGAAATTCATCATCTTGGTTGAAAATTCTTCTTTTTGGTTTAAAAGTCAACTATTTCAATAGAAGATTCATAATTTTAGTTGAAAATTCACCAGTTTTATTAATTTTTTTTTCGAACTGTAAATGTAACTTATTGCAATTGCATATTGCATAATTTTATTTGAAAATTCATCTCTTTGGTTGAAAATTGATTTTGTGAACTCAAACTATTCGATTTTTAGTTGACAATTTATATTTTTTAATTGAAAATTCGTGCATTTGGTTGGGAATTCTTCTTTTTGGGCAGAAATTAATCTTTTTGATTAAAAATTATCTTTTTGATTAAAACTTAATCTTTTTGATTAAAAATTAATCTTTTTGATTGAAAATTAATCTTTTTGATTAAGAATTAATCTTTTTAACTAAAAATTTACCTATTTCATTTTTGGTGAAAACTTGAATTTTTTTAGTTCAAAATTCAACTATTTGGTTGATAATTTGTCTTTGTTAGTAGAAAATTATATTATTTCGTTGAAAATTCAAGTATTTCATTAAAAATTTGTCTTTTTTGGTACAAAAATAATCTTTTTGTTTAAAAATTTATCTTTTGGATTGAAAATTCAATTATTTTAAAGAAAAATTCATCATTCCAGTTGAAAATTCCTCTTTTGGTTTAAAAGTCAACTATTTCAATTGAAGATTCTTCATTTTAGTTGAAAATTCATTATTTTTGTTAATTTTTTTTTCAAACTGAAAATGTAACTTATTGCAATTAAATATTCCATAAATTTATTTAAAAATTCATCTCTTGGGTTGAAAATTAATTTGTTGAACTAATAATTTAACTATTGAATTTTTAGTTGACAATTTATCTTTTTTATTTTAAAATTCATGGCTTTTGTTGTGAATTGGTCTTTTTGGGCAGAAATTAATCTTTTTGATTGAAAATTACTCTTTTTGATTAAAAAATTAATTATTCTAGTTGAAGATTCATCACCTGACGTGAAAATTCATTAGTTTCGTGTAAAATTAATGTATTTTGTTAATTTTTTTTTATTTTGGTACAAAAATAAGCTTTTTGTTTTAAAAATTAATCTTCTTGTTTAAGAATTTATCTTTTGGGTTGAAAATAAAGCTACTTCGTTGAAAGTTAAACTCTTTTGTTAAAAATAAATATTTTTGTTTAAAAATGATCTATTCCAGTTGAAGATTTATCATTTTGGTTACAAATTTGTTTGTTTTTTTAGTCGAAAATAAATTTTTTGAAATGAAAATTTAACTATTCCATTTTTGGTGGAAAATTCTTATTTTTTAGTTGAAAACGTATGTGTTTTGTTAAAAATTCATTAGTTTGGTTGAAAATTAATTTCTTCAACTGAAAATTTAACTATTTCATTTCTGCTTGAAATTTGATAATTTTTAGTTCAAAATTCAACTATTTGGTTGAAAAGTTTTTTTTTCAGTTGAAAAGTATACTGTTTCGTTGAAACTTCATGTATTTTGTTGAAAAATTGTCTTTTTTGGCACAAAAATATTCTCTCTGTTTGAAAATGTATCTTCTTCTCTAAAATTTCATCTTTTGGGTTTAAAATAAAACTACTTCGTTGAAAATTAAATCCTTTGTTAAAAATTCATTTTTTTTTAATTTATCTAATTCAGTTGAAGATTTATCATTTTAGTTAAAAATAAGCTTGTTATTGTGGTGAAAAATTCATTTTTTTTACTGAAACTTTAACCATTCTATTTTTGGTAAAAAATTATATTTTTAAGTTGAAAATTTATGTATTTTGTTGAAAATTCTTCTTTTTGGCAAAAATTCATCTTCTTGGTTAAAAATTTATCTTTTTGGTTGAAAATTCATGACTTTTGTTCAAAATTCTACAATTTCAGTTGAATGTTTCATCATTTTAGTTGAAAATTAGTCTCCTCGGTTAAACATTAATTTTTTCTACTTATAATAATTTACCTATTTAATTTTTGGTTGACCATTTTTTTTAGTTGAAAATTCTTGTATTTTATTGAAAATTCGTCTTTATTGGTAGAAATTAATCTTCTGGTATGAAAAATCGTCTTTTTGGTTAAACATAAAACTACTTCGTTGGAAGTTAAACTCTTTTGAAAAAATTCATCCTATTGGTTTAAAATTCACTTATTCCAGTTGAAGATTCATCATTTTATTTGAAAATTTGTTTCTGCCTTTTGGTGGAATATTAACTGTTTTCACTGATAACTATTCCATTTTGGGTTGAAAAGTGATCTCGTTTACCTGAAAATTAAATTATTTGGTTTATAATTCATGTATTTAATTTAAACATCGTCTTTCATGGTAAAATATATATCTTTTTGGTTAAAAATTTAACTGTTTGGTTTTACTTGAAAAGTTAGGAATTTAAATTTAATATAGAATCTACATTAATTCTACTTGAATATGCACTGCATTTTAAGTATAAGAAGATTTAGAAAAAAATGGTTGAAATTATTATTTAAATTTATGTACATCAGTGACAAACTCAAGAAATTATTAATTATGTTTTTAGTATTATTTAATTGATCGAAGGTGCAAATATATTTATAGGAATATTCAGTATTATAATTTTTCAACGCTTTCTAAATTAAACATTTTAATTGAATCCCTAGAAACTAAAAAAAAGCACATTATTTATAATAAAGTCGCGAAACCTGGTATTGTCATGGATTTTTCTTCAATTTTTTAGTATACACCCTGCCACTTTAAAGTTTAACAAAAATTAGCAGTTTAAAAAGCAATATAAGAATTTGCTAATTAGATTCAATTATTGTGTGATTATTTTAATTAGCATTTATGTCGGATTAGTTCAGTGAGGTATGTATCAAATATGAAGTAGTATACTCTAATAAGAAAATCTCGGGATTTTAATTTGAATAACTCTTCTGTTCGATGCTTTGAAAAGAGCGATTGAATCATGAAAGTGGTTTTTAAGACATTTGCATATTTCAGGACTGATCCCTTTAAAAGTTTTCGTGCTTTTTTTCAAATATACATTTACATAACAAGTTAAAATCGATCTTCTTTGTACAAGGGTAGGTTTATGATAGTGTAAGACCGCCCTCAACTGGCAGGATCGTATAACTCGAGGCAGCCTGAACTACTTCCGGCAAGCCAATATGCTGGCATCCACTGTCGCCTCTGCGGAAAATCCAATGGAAAATCTCGTAAATGGATTTTTCGCGTTAAGGAGGCGTGGTGAAAAAGAGGGAATTGAATTTAAGCACCAAGTCACATTCTTCTATCTACGTTAAACGCGGAAAACTAAAAAAGAATCACAAAAAAAGATTTGAAATTTTCACACCGATAATCAAAGAGGAAAGGTTTACGTTCGAAACCATAACGGAAAATATGATTATAATATAATTTTACAGTATAGGGGACCCATAAAAACGACACCCCCTTTTGGTAAGTCTGTATGTATGTATGTATTATACTCTCTCCCTGTTACGGGTTTGTTACGGAAGCCCTACTCTAAAATAACTTTGCCCTTCTTTCCTTGCTTACATTAACTTGAAGCAGGTGCCTATACCATAATCCATCTATTCTCCATACTGTCGCTTTATCTTATGGTTTGTACTGACACTGAAAACAAATAAAACTTTTGACATGAGCAGAACACAACATAACCTAAAACTCCTTGATCCTTTCATAGAACATACCTCCTGATAACCTTACATCCAAATTAC
>JAABKJ010004770.1:0-23915 GCA_011634705.1 Andricus grossulariae
TTATAAAATTGTTAATTATAAAATTATAAATTATAAAATTATAAATTATGAAATTATAAATTATAAAGTTATAAAATTTTAAAATTATAAAATTATAAAATTATAAAATTATAAAATTATAAAATTATAAAATTATAAAATTATAAAATTATGGAATTATAAAATTATAAAATTATAAAATTATAAAATTATAAAATTTAAAATCACAAAATTATAATAATTAATAATAAGTTTCAAATTGAACCATTTTCTTTGAAATTCATTTTTTGGTTAACATTAATAAAAAATTAAGTAAATAAATTTTTATAATTATCACTTTAGTTGAAAATCCATGTCCTTTGGCAGAAATTTCATCTCTTTTCTTAAAAATAAAACTATTTTTGGTTAAAAAATCTACAGTTATATTTTTGGTTGATAATTCATTTTGTTTTCGTTAAAATTTATATTATTTAATTAAAAATTTCATTCTTTTGTGCAATTTTTAAAAAATTGGTTAGAATGTCAATTATTCTTTTTTGGTTGAAAGTTTAACTATTTGCCTAGAAAATGTATTTATTTGGTTACAAGTGGACTCTTTTGTTGAAAATTTAACTTCTTTATAGAGAATTCGCTTTTTTGCCTTGAAAATTCGACAATTTGGTTGCATTTTTTTTTATTTTTTGATTGAATAACCTTTTTCGGTTGGAAATTTGACTCTTAATGAAAATTAGTCTTTTTAGTGTAAAAATTTCTCTTCTTTAGTTGAAAATTCAATTTTTTGGTTGAAAATTTATATTTCTCAGATCAAAATTCTACTACTTAGTCAAAAATTCGTGTTTTTCGTAGGCAATTAATCTTCTTGGTAGAAAATTAATTTCTTGTTTAAAAATTTAACCTTGTTAAAAATTAATTTTTTCGTAGATGAATTATCATTTTATTGTAAAATTTGTTTCTTCTTTGGTGAAAATCAATTTTTTTAACTGAAAATTTAACTATTTTGTTGAAAGATTAATTACTTATTAAAAAATTCATCGCTCGAGTTGAAAATGTAACGACTTTGTGTAAATGCGTTTTTTTAGTCAAAAATGAATTTTTTGGACTGATAACTTGAGTATTCGATTTTTGGTTGAATATACAACGTTTTTTGTTGGTCCGAGGAAGCTGTTAATCTTCCAGAAGTGGGAGCCGTAACCGCGTAATGTAGAAAAACAGTTTGATAAAGAAAAAAAAATAACTTGCATAGTCATAGAGATTTATAGTTCAACGTACTTAAAATATAATTTTTCTTCCAACCTGAATCTCAAAATTTTCCAGAAGATTCTTATGACGGTCATGACTAACCTGCGTTTCTAAACAAAAAGTATAAAAATTGCTACTCGACATATATGAATAAAGTTGTGTGAAAATTAATTTCAGATCATCAAAAGTAGATAATTTTGATCTAAAGTTGATAATCCGCCTGACATGCAACAAATAAATATTTGTTATTTCAGCAGCAACTAAATTCTGGGACAGATCTCACTTTATCCAAGCTCCCTAATCCACTAATCTTATTGGAACACTTTACAAATTCCTCGAGCTTGCGATAACACAAGACAGATTTCCAGGATTTATCGAAGCAGCCTCGACACGTATAATTTTATTTACCCCCAAGACACCTGGTTCTTTCTCTCAGACTTCGAATAAAGAAAATGGGTATTATATTTCAAATGTTCTAGCTGCAAGCGACATTGCAAAGGCCCCAGGTGCTTCGATAAAGTGGCTGATAAAATGCTCATATCTCGGGTGCTTTAGACACAGTATACGTCCACTAGCGAAGCTCTAGGTAACATTTAAGGTTCGCGAAATTCGAAAAATTAAAGCTCAGTCTCGAGTTACAACCGGGTTATTAGAGCGCACTCGCTGACTCTCAGCAAGCTGATATTGCCAGAGGCTATGGATGTTCGTTATGTTACGTCGCAAGAGTATAATGGATCTTTAAACGTCCATATTGTGCAGAATGATATACTCTGCGTGAAAATAAAGCGAGCTTGACTCATTAACCTTTCGAGAGACACTGACGTGCATTCTGCTTCATTGATTTTGCTGCTAAATGAATTCAAACAATGCACAATGGTGTAACGATGGAAGAGAGAAAAGTCTCTTTCATTCCTGTTAGCACAGTGACACATTTTTTCCCTCTCTGTTAAATTAATTTCTACACGTTTGTTTGCATAATTATGACATATTGTGTCACATTCGATATCTGTTTATTTAATTTGTATAATTCTTTTTTCCCCTAGAATCATCTTCTAGCTTTTTCCTTTCTTCATTCTTGAATGTTCCGGAATGGTATACCTGCACCACGGTATATACCAGAAAACCAAATCGTTTCATATTATTTTGATTATTAACTCTAAATCAAAATGATCTACTTGAAACTCAAGAAGGGATGTTATGACCATTTCGGATGTAACGACCATTTATGATTTATATTTTGTTACTAAATGAATCGAAACAATGCACAATGGTATAATAAAAGAGAGGACGGTCTCTTTTATTACTATTAGCATAGTGACGCATTTTTTTTTTTTATGTTAAATTAATTTCTGCACGTTTGTTCGCGATTTTTTGTTAGGTATCATTGAGACATATTGTGTCTAATTCGATTACTGCTTATTCCATTTGCAGTGTTCAGTTCTTTAATTATTCTTGAATGTACCCCAAAATTATACCTGTATATTCCAGGATATCAAACCGCTGTATACATTCTGACTATCAGCTTCAGATAAAAAAGATCCATTTTTGGGGATCCAAAATTAATTTCTACACACGTTCATTCATATCTGTCGAGTAGCAATTATAATTGTTATTAAAAGTCGTAGGCTAGACATAGATGAAACATTTATCAAACTAAAGCAAGAATGTCAGGACCATTTATGATGTCATGAACATTTGTGATTTTGATTTCGCTACTGTCTGAATCGATACAATGCACAATGGTATTACGAAGGAGAGAGCAGTCTTTTTCATTCCTATTAGCCAAGTGACACATTCTTTTTATCTGTATTAAACTAATTTCTGCACATTTTTTTGTGACATTTTTGTTAGGTATCATTATGAGATTGTGTCAAAGTCGATCATTGTTTATTTATTATGTATTATTTTTGTTTCTCTAGAGTTGTCTCTTGGCTTTTTTCTTTTTTCACTTTCGAATGTTTCTCAATATTATATTTTTATAAACAATACAGTATATCCCATGACATCAAACTGTTGCATATAATTCTGATTATCAACTTCAGATCAAAATGATTCACTTGAAACCACAGCAGGGATAGCACGGATATTTCTGATGTTAGAACTCTTTGTGATTTAAATTTTGATACTAACTGAATGAAACAATGCTCAATGATATGAAGAAGGAGATAAAAACATCTTTTATTCCTATTAGCCTAGTGATACACTTTTTCATGTCCGTGATATTAATTTTCTCACATTTGTTTGCAATATTTTGCTTATTCCTTTCTTCATTCTCGAATGTTGCTCAATATTAAACCTGCACCACAGTATATTCCAGGATATCAAACCCTGGCATACCATTCATATATGTCGAGTAGCAGTTATAATTATTATTGAAAGTCGTAAGATAGACATAAATGAAATATTCATAAAACTGAAGCAAAAATGTAACGACCATTTGTGATTTTGATTTTGCTACTCACTGAATCGATACAATGCACAATGGTATAACGAAGGAGAGAGTATTCTTTTTCATTCATGTTAGTCAACTGAAACATTCTTTTTGTCTTTCTCAAACTAATTTCTGCCCATTTGTTTGTGATGTTTTTGTTAGCTATCATTATGAGGTTGTGTCAAAATCGATCATTGCTTAATCAGTTCGTATTATTTTTCTTTTTCATAGAGTTATTCCTTAGCTTTCTCCTATCTTCACTCTTGAATGTTTCCCAATATCATACCTGCCCTACAGTATATCCCAGGATACCAAACCGTGGCATATCATTCTGATTATTAACTTTAGATTAAAATGATCAACTTTTGAAGACCCAAAATTAATTTCTACACAAGTTAATTCACATCTCTCGAGTAGAAGTTATAATGGTTATTGAAAGTCGTAGGTTAGACATAAGTCAAATATTTATCAAACCAAAGAAAGGATGTCACGACCATTTCTGATGTCATGACCATTTGTGATTTTGATTTTGCTACTTACTGGACCAATACAATGCACAATGATTTAACGAAAAAAAAGAGAGAGAGAGTAGTCGCTTTAATTCCTATTAGCCGAGTGACACATTCTTTTCATCTCTATTAAACTATAAGAGTCTTCAACATCCGAGAATCCAAAATAGGAGAAAAAAAGAACAACAAAGTTGTATCAACTCTATCGGACAAGTTTATCAAAATCTTTAAAATGCAACGTTTTGGAAATACATAATTTCCATCATCAGTAGTTTAATCAGTAGTTTAATCTAACACTATCCTGGTGTTCTTTACGTCTGATGTGTAAAGGTTTTTTGGTTTGTGCAATATAACATTAACCATAATTACAAGAGAAACGGTAAACAACATTAGTTTTTTCAAGCTTTCTAACGGGGTTTTGCCTAATTTAATCATTTTATCAAGTTTGGAATTAATGCTAAAGGTTGTGCTGATTTTATAAGTTTTTAAAAGTCTTTTTACATTTTCTGAAATTTGACCATAGTATGGAATAGTAATAGTGCTTTTAGGATCAAATTCCTTTGTAATAATGTTATTACAGTTATTAATTTTGTTTTCATTACAAAACTCTTTTAATCTATTATCAATTTGTTTATCAATAATATTTTGTGAATAGCTATTCAGAAAAAGGTAATGTTTTACTATTTTGAAGTTATCATTATGAAATCTATTATCCGAAAGTAAAATAGCTGAATCAATTAATTTTTGTATAATAGCTATCTTTTGTTGGATTGGATGTTTCGATAGAAAATTGAGTAAGCGGTCAGAATATGTTGATTTGCGAAACCAATTAGTAGAGATGGTACAATTATCATTTTTGATAATGCTGATATTAAGGAAGTTAATAGTATTATCATTTCCTATTTCATGTGTAAATTGTAATCTGTTATGAATTGAGTTAAAAGTTTTGAGGATAATTTTAATTTCGTCTTCCGAAATCATTGAAAATGTATGATCTACATAACAAAAGTAGAAAAAAATTTGAAAATCTAGTTTATTGAAAATCTCGGATTCTAAATCTTGCATTACCATGTCAGCTAAATTGTTAGACACAGGAGAACCCATGGAAGTTCCAAAAGTTTCTCTATAAAAAATATTATTAAATTGAAAATAAGTATTATCCATCAGGAATTTTATTCCATCTTCGAATTAATCTATATGTAAGGCAGTAACTTTAGTCGGAAGGAATAATGATTTTATCTAGTCTTTGTTCAATAGCATTCAATTAATAGCATGTTTAATAAAAGATAAAGGTTTAGGAAGGGCAGGGTTTAAAATATTATTAAAAACCTTAGCCATAGTATATGTGGGAGAATTAATAGTGCTAACAACAGGTCTCACAGTAAAATAATTTTTATGAATTTTAGAAAGTCCATATATTCTAGTCATATTCATATTTTTGGTAATAAGGTCTTGTCTTTCTATGTTAGAACCTAAAAACCTCTTCAGTTTCCATTTGTTAATTTTATTAAAAGTTTTTATTTGTATCTATTTTTAGAGGTTATCATCAATTTTCTCATATGTTGTGTTATCATTTAACATCAATTCCATTTTGTTATAGTAATCTTGTTTATTAAGGATAACAGTCACAGTACCTTTATCAGCACGTGTTATAAAAAGATCTTGATGTTCTTTGAGAAAGGTTTTAGTTATGATTTGTACAATTAATAATCCAAGGATCAGAAATTTCGGAATTCTTCGAGTACACTTGTTCATGTTTATTAATCTGTAAATCAAGGTTATTAGAATTTTTTATATGTAAAATATTCTGTACTTTTTACTCAAGAAAGTTATGTGTCGAATTAGGTTTACGATTGAGAGCATTTTGATATTCAATAATATTATAATAGTCATCATTATCTAGTGGAGAAAAAAGAAAAATTTTCATCGTAATAGCTTGTATTTTTTTTTTCAAATTTAGGTGATTGTGAACATCAGAAATTTCCATTTTACAAAATTGTCGTTGCAATTTTTCTATATTCAATTTAAGCTTTTTTTAAATAGAATAACTATGAAAAGACAGATTGTAGATATTTTTTGTCGAGTTAGTAATATTACAAGGTAGGATATCATATTTACGACATTTGAAAAGAAAATCTTTCCTTCCGTATGTATCTCTGATGTCCTGGTTAATGTTGATCCAATTCTTGTTCTTGAGAAAAATGTCAGAATCGTATTTCTGTTTGAGTTTGTTCAGAAAGTTCATGTTTAAGCACAATTCTAGTCCATGTGCAATTAAATATAAGAATCTTAAGCTAATTTCTGCAAATTTGTTTGTGAGGTTTTGTAAGGTATGATTATGAGATCGTGTAAAATTCGATTACTGTTTAATTAATATGAATTATTTTCCTTTTGTTTAGAGTTGTCTTTTCAGTATATCATAGGATATTAAACTGTTGGATATCATTCTAATTATTAATTTCAGATGAAAATGATTCACTTAAAACTACAGCAGGGATAGCACGGCTATTCCTGATGTCAGAACCATTTGTGATTTAAATTTTGATACTAACTGAATAAAACAATGCACAATGGTATAACGAAAGAGATAAAAGCCTCTTTTATTCCTATTAGCCGAGTGATACACTTTTTCCTGCCTTTTAAATTCATTTCTGCACGTTTGTTTGCAATGTTTTGTTTATTACTTTCTTCATTCTTGAATGTTGCTCACTATTATACCTGCACCATAGTATATCCCGAGGATATTAAACCATTGCATAGCATTCTGATTATCAACTCCAGATCAAAATGATCCACTTTTACAGATCCAAAATTAATTCCTACATTTTTTCATTCATATCTTTCAAGTGGCATTCATACTTTTCATTAAAAGCCATTGTTAGTCATCAACGGAATGACATTTACAAAACTAAAGCAGGGATGTCGCGACCATTTGTGATGTAACGACCATTTGTGATGGTACAACGACGAAAGAGAGAAGAGTTATTTTCATTTCTATAAGCCTAGTGATTATCTCTGTTAAATATATTTCTGCTAATTTGTTTGCGATTTTTTTGTTTAGTATGATTATGACATATTTTGTCACATTGGATCACTGCTTATTTAATTTGTAATAATTTTCATTTTCCTAAAGCAAAATTTCCTGATCAAGTATAAAATCTCAAATCTGTATAAAAGAGTTGCATATCATTTTGATTAAATTTCGGGATCATTTGATTAACCATCATATACTGTCACCTTCAACATTTATATTTTTGATCTTCTATCCTATTCCAGCAAAAAATACTTTCATGTATCTTTTATCAATCATCGGTCAAAGATCAGTCGCCAAAATGGCAATCATACTGCAATTAACCTGCTAATCAATCCATCGTTATCAGTCACTTTCAGATCTCCATATTAACCAAACTCTCTATCAGGATCTTCATGCAGTACATCAACCTAATTCATGTAGCTGAGTAAGAATATTAACCAGAATAATAAGCAATATCATTCAGAGTGTTCTAAAATTCATTCTTTTCAAAGATCTCTTTTACCATATTGAGCTTCACAATTCACATGCTACAATTATCAATATCACGATTTCCTTCTTTCATCCTGAACAATAAGAATCTATATCATAATTAAAAACAGCCACATAGAAAAAACTAGTAATTAGGTTTTTCCTCAGGTAATTTTCTTTCAACTCATATTGAACTTCAGTTATGTTGTTTTTTTTTATCAATGTAAAAACTGACGGACAATTGAATTGCTTTTGAACATTCGTATTGCTCATTATGAATCAATCATGGTTAAATTTGATTTCAGTACATTTTGACACCATTTCTTTCTTTACAATGAAACTTTATTTTTTTCCGTCCATAATATCGAAAAAAATCTAGACATGTTTCGCTCTTTCATTTAGAATTAATTCAACTCTTTGCCTACCATGTGTATTCCATTAACCACCGACCACAGTGTAAGTGCACCATATCCTGTACTTACTACCTTTTTTTCTTTCTTCTTTGTTTCCGGTACACATAAAATATCTGGCTTTCTCTTACGCATTACATTTAACAATACTCTCGTTTCTTAAAAAAAGATAAACATAAAAGCATAGAAATATTTTCATTGTTGTTGCCTGCCAAGGCAAACAATTTAATAATAGCAGGTGGAGGATGCTCTGAATATAGTTTTATTTATACGAAACTGTTTGCAAATATAATGGATTTAAAAAATTGTAATGTCTTTATATAAACCCGCATAATTATGAAAGAAAAATTTACGACAGTGACTATCTGAACAAAGATGTATCAATAGGGTGGATCTGATTTTTAAGTATGGAATTTTGTTGCAGCATCCCCAGATTGGATACATTCAACGCAACAAAAAAAGTCCATTAAAGTTTTGGCTAGATGCGATAAAGGGAAAGGGTGCCCCGGGCTTCTAAATATTCAAATAATTATTTGTATGCAGTAAAAATCGATTTGATTTGATACCTTCTAAAATGTTGAAGCTATCAAAATATTCCTTGACTAGATCTACAACTTTTGTATGACTAGTGTTTTGATAACATCAATATTTTAGATGATATCAAATGAAATCGATTTTTGATGCATACAAATGATTATTTGAATATTTAAGAGCCAGGGGCATCCTTTTCCCTTATCCGATCAAGCTGAATCTCCACAGGAAATATTTTGTCATCCTGTTATGTTATTTTACCCTAATGTATGAACTATTTAGTAGCAGCGGTATAAATTAAATAGGCTCAAACTGTTAGAAAGGCCTGAAGCTTAGTAAATATGTATGTGTTATTTTTTATATATGTCATACATTTTGGATAGGGTTTCAAAAAATAAATTTTTTTTTTCAAAAACTGACCATTGTTTTGTGAAAATCCATTATTTTCCAAAATAACGGATACTAATTTTTTCTTTTTAATTATTTTAAGGGGTTTTCTTAATATTTCAAAACTGAAAGGAAATTTGCAAAGAATAAAAAATGAACAGAATGGTGGCTTCTTCCCTCAAAATAATGTGTTTTTTTAAAAATAAATATGCGACATAAGGGGAAAAGACAAGAAGATAAGTTGTTCTCCTTTAAGCTCAGCTTCAAGAGACATACAAAAAGTTTTTTTGCAATATAATTTTATCTCTTTTCGACTCTAGAAAAGAAAATAAAGTCACTTGCTCACGAACTTTAGGTGCAGAAAATATTAGCGACCTAGTTTTTCATTATTTTTCGAACTTTTTTAAACCATTATTTTTGAAAAATTTTTAAACATGCAATTTTTTAATTAAAGCTTAATCTATGTGTTAAGTATTTTTTGAAATGTGGGACTAGAATATAGAAAAATGTCTTTATTTTTAGTTCATTTAATATTATATGAGAGATGTTGGCTATAAAAGTCAATAAAAAACTTGTTTGATAAATTTAAAAATCCTTCACATTCATCCTTCAAATCCTTATTCAAATTTGTTTGAATTTTAGGCTCGTATTAAAACGAAATGTTTCTCATTGTAAATTTTCAATCCGAAAGAACGAATTTTCAACAAAATAGTTGAATTTTCGACCAAAAAAGATGACCTTAAAATAGTTTAATTTTCAACAAAGTAATTAAACTCGTAAAAAAATATTTTAATTTTTTACGGAAAAGCTGGATTTTTAAACTGCAAAGATAAATTCTCAACCCCGAAGATTAATTTTTTGCCAGACGACAATTTTCAATTAAATACATAAATTATCAAATGAATTGTTGAATTTTCAACTAAATAAGAGAAGTTTTTAATCAAAGATGTAGTTTGTTTCGATGTAAAAATTACTTTTCAACCACAACAACAAAACGAACTATCATCCACTCGAGTCCAAGCAAATAAAACAAATCTTTAAACCGGAATTTCAAACCAAACAAGAATTTTTTACAAGAAAGTTCATTTTCAATAAAAAAAAAGATGAATTGTCAACGAAATAGTTGAATTTTAAACAAAAAAGTATAAATTTTCTAAGAAAAATGAAATCGTTAAGTTTGGAGTTAAAAAAAACTTTAACCAAAAAACGAATTTTCATAGTGTTAAATTTATTTAAAAAAGACGAATTTTTAACAAAATGTTTGAATAATTAACCATAATGATGAATTTTTAACGTAAAAGATTAATTTTTTACCAAAATAGATGAATTTTCAACTTGCAACGAATATTCTTTCAAACAAAAATGGAATAGTTCAATTTCCACACGGAAAAGTTAATTAAAAAAAAAAAAATTAACAAAAAAATTGGTAAATTTTTAGCAAAACAAGTGAATTTTCAACACGCAAATATGAATTTGCGTCAAAAAAGACAATTGACGACTAAATAGTTCTATATTTTGCAACTGAAGCGATTAATTTTCAACATCAAAAATTATTTTTTCTCAAATTAGTTCCATTTCAAATCAAGTATTTGATTTTTCAAAAAAAAAAGAAGAGAAAAAAAAACAACAACAGTTCCATTCAAGCAAAAAGACAAATTTTCAACAAAATAGTTTAATATAACTAAAAGTGATTGATTTCCTGAAATTCAGTTGCATTTTTAACCCAAATGGATGAACTGTCATCGAGAAAGTTTACTTTTCTACTAAAAAAGACTGAATTTCAACAAAATTCATAAATTTTAAACCATAAGAGACTTATTTTTCACCAAAAAAGCATTAGTAAAATTTTCAGTCAAGAAAACAAATTTTTAAATTGAAAAAAAAACAAATTATCAGCAAACTAGGTAAATTTCAAACAAAAGAAAATTAAAATTTTCACAAAATAGATAAATTTCAACAAAATACATGAATTTTCAACCATAAGAGATCCATTTTCCATCAAAAATGCATTAGTTACGTTTTCAATCATGAAAATGAATTTTTAACTGAAAAAAAAATTTGAGCAGAATAGGTAAACCAAAGCAAATTGAATTTTCCACAAAATAGATAAATTTGCTACTCAAGATATGAATTTTCAACTAAAATAACGAGTCTTCAACAACAACAAAATTTTCGAGAACAAAGTTCAAATTTCAACAAAAAAATTTTTCTCTATCAAGAAGATTGACTTTACAAACAAACGAAAAATATCAGGAGAATACATAATTTTTCAAACAATTACTTTAATTTCAAACTAGAAAAGAAGAAAATTTGAAATTCAACCAAACAGTTGAACGTTTAAACAAAAAGTTGATTTTTGTACGAAAAAGATTATTTTTATACAAGAAAAAGATGAATTATCAATAAAATAGTTCAATTTTCAACAAAAGAGACACAAAAAAGGGATTTTTAATCAAGTATTTCAACTTTCAAACAATTATTTATTTTTTTTGAGCAAAAAGATAACTTTCTAATACAATAGTTTCATTCTTAACAAAATAATTAAATTGTTAATCAAATAGTATAATTTGCAACCATACTAGATGAATTTCCAACAAAAAAATATAATGGTAGAATTTCTAACAAAAAAATCTAATGGTAGAATTTCTAACAAAAAAATCTAATGGTAGAATTCCTAACAAAAAAAAAAAACACTTGTAACCAAGAATATTCAGATTTTCTCATGGGCTTCTATTAATCCAGTTCTTATATAAGAGAGAAAACGAGAAAAAGGGGAATTTTCTTGAAAAAAGGGGGAAAAATAAGAAATAATATCAAAAGTAGAAAAGAGTTTCTGGAGGGGAAGGAGAAGGAGGAGAAGGAGGAGGAGAAGGAGGAGGAGGAGCAGGAGGAGTAGAAGGATGAGGAGGAGAAGGTGGAGGAGGCGAAGGAGGAGGAGATAGTGGGAAGAAGGAGGAGCAGGAGAGGGGAAGTTCACTGATATATCACAGATTGTCGCAAGACAAAGAAAAGTTTTAACCAAGCATAGTTGGATCTTCTTATTAGGTTCTATAATTTATTTCATGTAAAAGTGAAAAAACGAGAAAAAGGGGAATTTTCTTGATAAATGGAGGAAAACAAGAATTAATTAAGAAAGTAGAAAAGAGTTTATGGACGGGCCCTAATCTAGTAAGTTAATTTGCCGTCTAAGTTAATCTTTATATTATACCAAGGTTCTCAAAGGGGAAAAAACTAAAGAATTTAGTTAAAAGTAATCTTATACAAGTATCAAATAGTTGAAACAACTCATTATTCATTGTATGATTAACGGTTATATGACGAGGAGGAGTAGAAGGAGGTGCAGGAGGAGAAGTAGGAGGAGGAAGTGGTGGTGGTGGTATAGGAGAATGTTTTGAAGGAGGATGAGAATGAGGAGGAGAAGGCGATGGTGGTGGTAGATTGGGAGGAGGAGGAGAATTACGAGGAGGGGGTGTGAAAGGAGGAGGAAGAGTGAGAGGAGGAGAAAGAGGAGGAGGAGGAGAGGAAAAGTTCACTGATATATCACAGATGGTCACAAAAAAAATAGTTTTAACCAAGCATGGTAGGATTTTCTTATAAGGTTCTATTAATTTATTTCTTGTGTAGAAAAAAAAACGAGAAAAAGGGAATTTTCTTGAAAAATGCGTAAAAATAAGAATTAATTGGGAAAGTAGAAAAGAGTTTATGGACGGGCCCTAACCTAGTAAGTTAATTTGCCCTTTAAGTTAATCTTTAAATTATATCAAGTTTTTCAAAGGGGAAAAGGCTGTCTAAAGAATTTAATTAAAAGTTATCTTATACAAGTATCAAATAGTTGAAATAACTCATTATTCATTGTATGATTAACGGTTATATGAAGAGGAGGAGTAGAAGAAGGTGGAGGAGGTGGAGGAGGAGGAGGTGGTGGTGGTGGAGGTGGAGGTGGTGCTGTAAGAGGAGGTTTTGGAGGAGGATGAGGAGAAGGAAGAGGTGGTCGTGGTGGATGAAGAGGAGGAGAATAATTAAGAGGAGGGGGTGTAAAATGAAGAGGAAGAGAGAGAGGAGAAGTGGGAGAAGGAGAAGGAGAAGGAGGAAAAGGAGGAGGAGGAAGAGAAGAAGGTGGTGGTGGAGGTGGAGGTGTAGGAGGAGGTTTTTGGGGAGGATGAGGAGGAGAAGGAGGTGGTGGTGGTGGGTAAGGAGGAGGAGGGGGTGTAAAAGGAGTAGGAAGAGTAAGAAGAGAAGAAGGAGGAGGAGGAGGAGAGAGAATGTTCGCAGATATATCACAGATTGTCACAAAAAAAAAGTTTTAACCAAGCATAGTAGGATTTCCTTACGAGGTTTTATTAATATATTTCACGTATGAGAAAAAAAACGAGAAAAGAGGAATTCTCTTGAAAAAGGGAGAAAAATGAGAATTAATTAAAAAAGTAGAAAAGAGTTTATGGACGGCCCCTAATCTAATAAGCTAATTTGCCGTCTAAGTTAAGTTTTAAATTATATGAAGGTTCTCAAAGAGGGAAAAACCTGTCTGAAGAATTTAGTTCAAAGTAATTTTATACAAGCATCAAATAGTTTTAATAATTCATTATTCATTGTATGAATAACGGTTATATGAGGAGGAGAAGGTGATGAAGGATAATGAGGAGGAGGATGACGAGGAGAAGGAGGTGAAAGAGGAGATGAAGGAGGAGGAGGTGGTGGAGGAGGATGAGGAGGAGGTGGATGAGGAGGAGAAGAATAAGGAGGATGATGTGGTGGAAGAGGATGAGGAGGTGGAGAAGGAGGAGGAGAAGGAGGAGGAGAAGGAGGAGGAGGTGAAGGAGGAGGAGCATATGATGGAGGAGGGGGAGGTGGTGGATGAGGAGGAGGAGAAGGAGGAGGAGCTTCAGAGAAACATGAAATTTTCAGAGGCCTAATATGTGGACCCTCTAATATTCGGATTGCTAATGAATTTCTAATGAAAATTCACTTAATATTCAGTAAGATTTCTCATTGAATATAAGCTCGTGACTAAGATGATGAATATATGATGTATTTGACTTTCAGCAATGGGGATTCATACAAAATACAATGCGTGGTATTCAGACTAATATTGAATGAGGTAAGGACGCAGGATTACGAACGCGATAATGGAGTTCAATAATACCACCCACACAAATTGTACGAGAGTGATTACGAGTATAAAGGATTCGACTGCTCATGGAAAATCTCATGGAAAGCAGTGATTAGTACCAAGGATTTACGAGTTGTACCGTGAAATTAATATCAGCTCCAAGCTTTATTGATGACATACTGCTAAATTGGAATCCTAGATTTCTGAAATGACTGTGAAGTATCAAATATCAATTTCAAGAAAATTTCATTCACTTTTTTTGGAATCGCTGAATAATAATTTTTATAAAAACAATAAACAAAGTAGTTAAAATTTTTAGTTGAAAAGATACATTTTCAGCAAAATAGTTGAATATCAACCAAAAAGA
Source organism: Andricus grossulariae (assembly GCA_011634705.1). Classification (NCBI taxonomy): domain Eukaryota; kingdom Metazoa; phylum Arthropoda; class Insecta; order Hymenoptera; family Cynipidae; genus Andricus; species Andricus grossulariae. The sequence goes on from JAABKJ010004770.1 coordinate 14,466, forward strand.
TCAATTTTCTACCAATAAAATTGAAATCCTTCCCAAAAACAAAGTATCATTTTTGGAATATTGATTTTCAACAAAAAAGCAAAATAATAATTTTCAACATAATAATTTAATTTTCAACGAAGGATATGAATTTTAAAACACAAAATATTTTCCAATAAAATACATGAATTTATGAACAGAAAAAAAAATTCCACCAAAAATAGAATACCTGCGTTTTCAGTAAAAACATTTTAAGAAAATGGTTCAAATTGTAAGTAAAAAAATGTATTTTTAAATAAATAAAATAAATGTTCAACCAGGGAAATTAAATTTCGATCATGAAGGACAAATTTTCAATCAAATAGTTAAATTTTCAACTGAAAAGGAAAAAATTTTCAATAAAAATGGAATAGTTTAATTTTCAGCTAAAAAATAAAGTTTTAATTGAAGGAAGAAATTTTTAATTAAAATTAAGAATCTTCAACAAAAAGATCAATTTTTACCCAAACAGTTGAATTTTCAACCAAAAAGATGACTTTTTGACCAAAAAATATTTTTCAATAAAATACATGAATTTATAAGTAGAAAAAATCATTTTCTACCAAAAAGAGAATACCTGAATTTTCAGTTTTAAAAAAATTAAGAAAATAAATCAGTTTGTAAACAAAAAAATGTATTTTCCATGAAATATAATGAATTTTCAACTAGGGAAATCAAACTTCTACCAAAAACGACGAATTTTTAAGGAAATAGTTAACTTTTCAACTGGAAAGGAAAAATTTTTTAATAAAAAATGTAATAGTTCAATTTTCAGGTGAAAAATAAGTTTTTAATTCAGAAAAAATTACAAATGATTAGTTCAATTTTCAATCAAATGGATGAACTTATAAACAAAAATATAGATTTTGAACCAAATAGAATAATTTTTAATCGAAAAAGTTCAATTTTCAACAAATCACATACATTTTTTGCTTATAGTTGAATTATTAGCAAAAAGATCGACTTTCAGGAAAAAATGGAATAGCTCAATTTTAAAAAAGGAAATGAATTTTTTTACCAAATATCGAATTTTTCAACCTAAATGTTTAGTTTTCTACCAAAAAAGATAAATCTTCAACCAAAATAATTAATTTAAAAACAAACAGTTAAATTTTTAACCAAGAAGATTAATTTTCTGTCGAAGGAGGCGAATTTTTAACTAAAAAAAATCAATTTGCAACCAAAACATGGAACAGTTATATTTTTAGTTAAAATTTGTTTAATAAAATACATCAGTTTTCAGCCAAATAGTGAAATTTTTAACTTAAGAACATAAGTTTTCAACTTAGAATTCATTAGTTAAGTCTTAGTTTAAAAAATTAATTTTCATCCAAATAAAATGAATTTTCAAAAAGATAGTTAAATTTTTAGTGAAGAAGATAAATTTTCAGAAAAATAGTTGAATATCAACCAAAAAGTTGAATTTTCTACCCAGAAAATTGAACTGCTTTCCGAAAACAAAGAATTTTTTTTATATTAATAACAAAAAGTGAAATTTTTCAACTAAAAAAGATTTTGAAACAGAAATTTTCAATCAAACCGTGTAATTTCCAACTATAAAACACAAAGTTAAGAAAAAAGGGATCAGTTCAATTTTTATTCTAAAAAATTGATTTTCAACAAAAACGAAAAATAATTTTCAGCATAATAACTTAATTTTCAACGAAGGAGATACATTTTCAAAAAAAAATAAAAATGTTAACACAGTATTTTCACTTCAAATGAAAAACCGATGAATTCTTAACTAAAAAGATAATATTTCATACTTTAACTACAAAATATTATAATTTGAAACCAAAACCAGTTTATTTCAACCGAAAAATATGAACTTTCACCAAAATAATTAAATTTTTAACCAAAAAGAAGAATTTTCAAAAAATGAGTTGAATTTCCAAACAAGAAAGATTTTCAGATAATAAAGAAAAAAATGTCATCCAAAATGATGAATTTTCTTGACAAAAAGACTAATTTTCTACAAATCAGTTGAATTATTCACAAATTTTTTTTTTCAAAAAAGTTTAATTTTGAACCCAACGGCGGCTTTATAATTATGAAAATAAATATATTTTGTAATTTTCTCTCACTTTCCATACTTCCCCTACTACCCTTCCCCTCATTTACCGAATTCTTCTTCATTTTTCTTATTTCCCTACACTCTTTCCCTCATTTTCCTTACTCTTCTTCATTTCCCCTACATCATTTACTTCCTCTCTAATAATTTCCCCTCATTTTCCATTCTTTACCACCCCTATTTTCCCTTACTTCCTCTTTCCTCAATTTTCATTACCTTCTACTTCTTCTATTTTTTCTACACTCATTTCCCGCTACTTTCCTTATTTCCTCTCCTTGGAAAAGAGTACGACGGACCGACCCCTCCCTAATTTCCCCTTGCTCCACCCACTTACAGTCCACTTATTTTTCCCACTTGCTCTTCATTCCATTCATTTCCCTCACTCCTTCTCATGTTTCCGTACTTCCCTCCCTTCTCCTCCCATCATTTCCATTCACTGCCCCTAGTTCGACAGCTCTCACTTTCATTACTTAACCCTCTCTTTATTCCCCCAAACTTAGTCCCCTCACTTTCCCTACATACCTTCCCTTGAATGAATTATTTTCCCTACTTTACTTACTTCCTCTCTCATAATTTCTTCTTAATTCACGTTCTTTTCTACTTCTTGTGTCCCCTAGTTCTCCTCTTATCATTTCCCTCCACTTCCCTACCCATTATGTCACCCAATTTCTCCTCCTTCCAATCACCTGATTTTCCCTCACTTCCTCTCCTAGCCCTTCCCTTTATTTACCTTACGCCCCCTTATTTCTCTTATTCTCCTAGACACGTCCCCTCATTTCCCTCACTCTTGATCATTTCCCCTCACTTTCCATATTTCCTCACCCATATTTTCTCATACTTCCCCTCTCATTCCTAATATATAATTTCCATAACTTCCTCTATGTCTCCTATTTTACCTACTTCCCGTATTTCTCCTCCACTAATTTTTTCCTACATCCGTCACTTCCCTCGTTTGGAAAAAATTACGATGGACGGACCGCTCGCAAATTTTCCCTCACTTTACCCACTTCCGTCTACTCATTTTCCCTACTTCCACTTATCCCCCCCCCCTCATGGCCCTAACTCATACTCATTTCCCCTACTTCACTTCCTTCTACTTCCATCATTGCTTCTTACTACCGATAGTTCGCCACGTCTCATTTTCCCTACTTCAACCTTTCATCATTCCCCTATCTTTATTCCCCTCACTTCCACTACATTCCTTTCGATCATTTACCCTACTCCGTCTTATTGCCCCTATTCTCCACCCTTATTTTCCCTACTTCACCTACTTTAACTCTCTTCATTTACCCACACTTCTCCTGCTTACCCACCCCTATGTGCCCTACTTATTATTCTGTAATTTCCCCTTACGTCCCCTCCTTCGCTTCTCTTTCCGATGTGCCCTCATACATTTTGAACTATTTTCCAAAATTTCAATATAATATTGTATTGAAATTTTGGAAAAAGGTTCAGAATGTATGAGGGTTCGTCGGGATGAGAAGCGAAGGTGGGGCAGTAAGGGGAAATGAGGGAAAATGAGGGGAGTGAAACGAGCGTTAATAAGGGGTCATGAGGGAAGAGGAGGTAATATTGGGAAGCAGTATATGAAGTAATATAGGAAGTAATATTGTATTGAAATTTTGGGAAATAGTTCAGAATATGAGGGCTGGTCGGGTGGAGAAGTGAAGGAGGGGAAGTGAGGGGAAATAAGGGGAGTGAAAGGAGGGTAAATCAGTGGTCATGAGGAAAAGGAAGTAATATTGAGAAGCAATATAGGAAGTAATATAGGAAGTGATATAGGAAGTAATATAGGAAGCCATATAAGAAGTAATATAGGAATTGATATAGGAAGTAATATTGTATTGAACTTTTGGGAAATGCGTAAAAATATATAAGGACTCTTCGGGTAAAGAAGTGAAGCAGGGGAGTAAGAAGAAATAAGTGGAAAAGAAGGAGGGTAAATGAAGGGGCATGAGGGAAGAGGAAATAATATTGGGAAGCAATATAGGAAGTAATATAGAAAATGATATAGAAAGTAATATAGGAAGTAATATTGTATTGAAATGTTGGGAAATGGTTCGGAATGTATGAGGGATCGTCGGGTGTAGAAGTGAAGGAGGGTAATTGAGGCGAAATAAGGGAAGTGAAAGGAGGGTAAATAAGGGCGCATGAAGAAAGAGGAAAAATATTGGGAAGTAATATAGGAAGTAATATTGTATTGAAATTTTGGGAAATAAGTCAGAATGTATAAGGGCTCGTGGGGTGAAGAAGTGAAGCAGGGGAAGTAAGAAGGAATAAGGGAAGTGAAAGGAGAGTAAATGAAAAGTCATGAGGGAGGAGAAAGTAATATTGGGAAGCAATATAGGAAGTAATATAGAAAGTGATATAGAAACTAATATAGGAAGTAATATTGTATTGAAATTTTGGGAAATAGTTCAGAATATGAGGGCTCGTCGGGAAGAGAAGTGAAGGAGGGGAAGTGAGGGGAAATGAGGGGAGTGATAGGAGGGTAAATAAGTGGTCATGAGGAAAGAGGAAGTTATATTGGGAAGCAATATAGGAAGTTATATAGGAAGTTTTATAGGAAGTAATATAGGAAGCAATATAGAAAGTAATATAGGAAGTGATATAGGAAGTAATATAGGCAGTAATAATGTATTGAACTTTTGTGAAATGGGTAAAAATATATAAGGACTCTTCGGGTAAAGAAGTGAAGCAGGGGAAGTAAGAAGAAATAAGTGGAGTGGAAGGAGGGTAAATGAGGTGTCATGCGGAAAGAGAAATTAATATCGGGAAGTAATAATGGAATTAATATAGAAAGTGATAAAGAAAGTAATATAGGAAGTAATATTGTATTGAAACTTTGGGAAATGGTTCAGAATGTATGAGGGCTCGTCGGGTGGAGAAGTGAAGGTAGGAAATTGAGGGGAAATAACTGGAGTGGAAGGAGGGTAAATGGGGGTCATAAAGGAAGAGGAAGAATAATAGGAAGTAATATGGGAAGTAATATTGTATTGAAACTTTGGGAAATGGTTCAGAATGTATGAGGGCTCGACGGGTGGAGAAGTGAAGGAGGGTAATTGAGGCGAAATAAGGGGTGTGGAAGGAGGGTAAATAGGGGGGCATGAGGGAAGAGGAAGAATATTGGGAAGTAATACAGGAAGTAATATTATATTGAAATTTTGGGAAATAAGTTATAATATGTAAGGGCTCGTGGGGTGAAGAAGTGAAGCAGGGAAAGTAAGAAGAAATAAGGGAAGTGAAAGGAAAGTAAATGAAAAGTCATGAGGGAAGAGAAAGTAATATTAGGAAGCAATATAGGAAGTAATATAGTGAGTGATGTAGAGAGTAATATAGGAAGCCATATTGTATTTAAATTTTGGGAAATCGTTCAGAATGTATGAGGGCTCGTCGGGTGGAGAAGTGAAGAAGAGGAATTGAGAGGAAATAAAGGGAGTAGAATGAGAGTAAATCGGGGGTCATGAGGAAAGAGGAAGCAATATTGGGAAGTAATATAGGAAGTAATATTGTATTGAAATTTTGCGAAATGGGTCAGAATGTATGAGCGCTCGTGGGGTGGAGAAGTGGAGCAGGGGAAGTAAGAAGAAATAAGGAAAGTGGAAGGAGAGTAAATGAGGGGTCATGAGGGAAAAGGAAGTAATATTGGAAAGCAATATAGGATGTCATATCGACACTGATATAGAAAGTAACACAGGAAGTAATATTTTATTGAAATTTTTGGAAATGGTTCAGAATGCATGAGGGCTTGTCGTGTGGAGAAGTGAAGCAGGGGAATTGAGGGGAAATAAGGGAAGTGGAAGGAGGGTAAATGGGGTTCATGAGGGAAGATAAGGTAATATAGGAAGTAATATCGTATTGAAATTTTGAGAAATGGTTCAGAATGTAAGAGCTCGTCGGGAGGAGAAGTAAAGAAGGGGACGTATGGGGCAATAGGGCGAGTGGAAGGAGGGTAAATGAGGGGTCATGAGGGAAGAGGAAGTGAGGGAAAAAGATAGAAGAATAAGCAGAGGACATAGGGGTGGGAAAGTAGGAAAAGTGAGGGTAAATGAGGATAGTCAAAGTAGGTAAAGTAGGGGAAATAAGGGAGAGTAAGGGAAATGTAGGGTGGAGAGTAGCGGCCATAAGACGGAGTAGGGTAAATGATCAAAAGGAATGTAGTGGAAGTGAGGGGAATAAGGATAGGGGAATAATGAAAGGGTGAAGTAGGGAAAATGAGACGTGGCGAATTATGGGATGTAAAAAAAAGTATGTTTTTGAAATTATAAATCCGCCAAATATGAACCATGTAATTAGTCACGTGACCATCTGGTACACGTCCTTAAAAAGCAGAAGTTTTGACTTTTGAATAAACTCCTCGGTGAAACTTTTGGGGTTAAAAATTGCTTTTCAAGGAAAGTGAAACGATGCTTCTTGTAGGTTATTACTGAATGAGAAAGCACTTCTGGAATATCGTTTTTCCCTCCTTTATTCTTTTTCCGTGACTCACAAACTTTTTTCTTCTCACCCCTTGCTGCTAACCACCAATTGCCTTCCCAGACTGTTCCAGGAGCTACTTTTATAAATGATAGTAAATTACCCGAGACTCTCCCAAGAATTGACCCGGGGACTTCCGCCCTTTACAAGCACTGCTCAAGTACAGATGAGCGCTTAACCGCAGATTTTTTTAGATTGCAAAACTCCACGAAGGAAAAGAATGGATTTGAGAGAGACAAAAAAATTGTGAAGAGAACAATGTCTCTTGAGGAATGTGAACTGTTGTAGAATTGCTGAAAGTGAAGAACTTTTTTCTTCAAAAAGTATTTTTCTTTTTATGTAGGAGAATGTAAAATCATGAGTGAATTGCATTAAACTCAGTTCTAGATTTTATGCAGGGAATAGAGAATGTTCATGTTAAAAGTAGAAAGTGAAAAATTTACAGTCCAAAAAGCTCTGGAAATAGGGTGATTTAAAAAAAATAATTTAACATATATAAAATAATAATTTAAAAATATATATTATATGAATATATTAAAATATATTGGAATATTTACAAAAATATTGATATATAAATATTATATTAAAATATAGTTGAAATATAATTAAAATATATAAAATAAATAATTTATTTTCAAATGTATAAGACTGGTGCATTTTTCATCTGAAACGACAATTAAATTAACAATTAAATTGTTTACGAAAAAGACGACACTTTAACAAAATAGTGTAATTTTTAAGCAAAGTGATAAATTTTCAACTAAAAGGTTGATTTTTTTAACAAGAATATTATTTCTATACAAAAAGGATGAATTATCAACAAAGTACATGATTTTTCAACCAAGTACTTGAATTTTCAACCAAGTGCTTGAATTTTCAACTAAAGAAGACTTTTTAACTGAAAAAGTTAAATTCTCCACAAAAAATTAAATAAACAAATTTTCAGTAAAAAAAATGAATTTCCAACCAAAAATGAAAATAATATTCAAAAAATAGTTTAATTTCCAATGAAATAGATAAATTCAAAACTAAACATTAAACTTAAAAAAAAAAGTTAATTTTCAACCAGGAAAAACGATTTTTCAATCAAACAGGCTGCATTAAAGAAAAAAGTTCATTTTAGACAAAACTGTTGAATTTACAATGAAATAGTTGAACTTTCAAGCAAAATAGGCGACTTTTTAATGGAATAGTCGAATTTTTTAACAAAAATTTTTTATTTTAAGTAAGAACAGTTAAATGTCTAATAAAATAGTTGGATCTTCAATCCAAAAGACCAAATTTCTTTAAGACAGTTGAATTTTTATTCCAAAAGAAAATTTAAATTAACAATACAATTTTTGTAGAAAAAGGCGACTTTTTAACAAAATAATGGAATTTTCAACTACAAAATATTAATTTTCAACCTAATAGTTGAATTTTTCATTTTCTTTTTATATTATTTTTTGGCCAAATAATTAAAAAGTAAAATTTTCATTTGAAAAAAATGAATTTTAATGCAAAAATGAAACGAATTTTTAACAAAGTAGTTTAATTTTCAACCAAAGTTATACATTTTCAACTAAAAGTTTGATTTTTTCAACAAGAATATTATTTTTATACAAAAAGGATGAATTATCAAGAAATTATATGATTTTTCAACCAGGTACTTGAATTTTCAACTAAAAAAGACGAATTTTTAACTGAAAAAGTTGAATTCTCAAAAAAAAAAAATTAAATAATAAAATTCTCAGTTGAAAAAATTAATTTTCAACCAAAAATAAAAGTAATCTTTAAGAAATAGTTCAATTTCAAATGGAATAGATCAATTTTCAACTAAACATTAAACTTCAACAAAAAAGTTAATTTTCAACCAAGAAAGATGATTTTTCAATCAAAGACCTCAAATGACCACGAAAGTTAATTTTAGACAAAGCAGTTGAATTTACAACGAAATAGTTGAACTTTCAAGCAAAATAGGCGACTTTTTAATGGAATAGTCAAATTTCCAAACAAAAAATTTTTATTTTAAGCAAAAACAGTTAAATTTTCAACCAAATAGTTGAATCTTCAAGCAAAAAGACCAAATTTCTAGAAGCCAGTTGAATTTTTAATCCAAAAGAAAATTTAAATTACCAATTAAATTTTCAAAGAAAAAGACTTTTCAACAAAATAATGGAATATTCAGCTACGAAATGTTCATTTTCAACCAAATAGTTGAATTTACAATGAAAAAAATTATCTTTTAACAATATAGTTGAATTTTCAACTGGAAAAGTTAAATTTCGAATATAAATTTGGATGGTAAAATTTTTAGTTAACAAATGAATTTCAAATAAAAAATTAATCGAAGAAAAAGATAACTTTTTAACAAAATAGTTAAATTTTCAACTAAAAAAAATATATATTTTCAATCGAATGAACGAGTTTCCAAATGAAAAGAACAACTAAATAGTTGAATCTTCAACTAAAAAAGTTCAATTTTGAACAAAAAATTCAATATTAAATTTTGTAGTTAAAAATGAATTTTGAACAAAAAATTAAATGGTAAGATTTTCAATTGAAAAGTGAATTTGAAACCAAAAATGGAATGATATTTTTGAGAAAATAGTTTAATTTTCAACCGAAGATATGAATTTTTCAACTAAAATGATGAATTTCAAAAACAAAATAAATTTTCAAGAATAAATTTCAAAATTCAAGCAAAAAGTTACATTTTTAAACAAAAAGTTGATTTCTTTTTACTAAGAAGATTATTTTTATGCAAAAAAATGAATTTTTCACAAAATATTGGAATTTTCAAATAACAAAGTTAAATTCTCAAGAAAAGATTACATAGTGAAGCTTTCAGGAGAAAAAAATAAATTTTCAGCCAAAAATGAAACGAATATTCCACAAAATAAGTC
>JAABKJ010004771.1:0-23912 GCA_011634705.1 Andricus grossulariae
CTCTAAGGCTTTCAAAAGGTTTCCAAATAGTAAAAAATGGTTTTTGAAATTTCTGGAGAACTTTTCATGATTCTTATTTAAAAAAAAAAATTATTTTTGGATAATATTTAAAAAGATTTTCAAAAATTTCAAAAATTTTTGAAAAAGAATCTCCAAGATTTTAAGGTAATTTTCGTAATTTTGCAGATTTTGGAAAAGTTTTAGGAAAAATGCGAATCATTTTGAAAGATATTTAGAAGTTTAGAAACAATTGAAAAACTAATTTAAAATTTGAAAAGATTTCAATTTAAGACAAATTGTAGATTTTTGAAGATTTCGAAATAAAATTCTGAAGCTTATTAAAGATTTCGAAAGGTTTCAAGATAATAAACAATTTTTTCAAGACTTGTGAGAATTAAAAATTGTTTTTTAATTACATTCAAAGTTCCTAAATGGAAAAATGCATGAGTCCTAATAATTAAGAAAATGGTTTAATTAATAAATCAGTCATGCAATAGTAACATTTTCAATAAATAAAAGTACTTTATTTTATTTATAGTTTTATTATTTTACAATTTTTTGATTGTGTAGATGGCAATTTTTGTAATTATAAAAGATTATTCCAAACTTTATGAACAATTTGATTCAGATTAAATAATAATTAAGCATTTTTTGAAAAGATTTGAAATATGTAAAAATTTTGAAATATTTTAGAAAATTTATTAAATATTTATTAATTTCATACAAAACTCTGAAAGTCTTAAATTTTCTTCAAATAACCCGAATTTGTCCTATATTAATTTCTTTAGTTATCAGCGAAAAGAAAATAAAATAAACTAAAAAGAATATTTTCATATTGGTAATGATGAGTTTATTAATTGATAAAATTAAATGTATATAATTTATAATCATACATGCAATTACACAATTGCAATTACAATATTCAGAAATATACCCAATTATAGAATCTAATATTATTTTTACATTTTTATTTTAGAATATGTATGCCATACCGGTACACACAAAATTTTTCAGTAAATGATAAATCTAAAAGGCCCCTTTTCTCTATTGTTTTTCCACAAAATTTGAAAAAAGCACAATTTCAAATTTTTTCAATTTTCCTGAAAAAGAAAATTATTCCCCTAATGAATTATCACTATCTGACTTACACTCTGTGAAATGACCCTTGTGAAGTTTCTTCGTATAAAAGTTATTTTATTGCTCATATAAAAAACAATTAAAATTTTTTTTTTTCGTAAAAGAATTTTGTGGGTACCACTGTAGTGAAAAAAACTATTATCAACTCTGCCACACTTTCTCTCCAAATTGAGAAAGTTTTTTTTTTAATTAAAAATTTTTTCTAGTTTCCATCAAAATGGTAATTATCTAACTTGCACTTTGCAAATGGACACTTGTCCCTCGTGGAAGGCACTAAATGAGAAGTAGGAGATTCCGGAGGCCGCCGTAATAGACTCTGGATGAACTCGTAGGAAGCTCTGGATGACCTCGTAGGAGGCTCTGGATGACCTCGCTGGACGCTCTGGATGACCTCGTAGTAGGCTCTGGATGACCTCTTAGTAGGCTCTGGATGACCTCGTAGGAGGCTCTGGATGACCTCGTTGGACGCTCTGGATGACCTCGTAGTAGGCTCTGGATGACCTCGTAGTAGGCTCTGGATGACCTCGTAGGAGGCTCTGGATGACCTCGCATGATACTGTCCAGATTCTGTTACTCCTGGAAACACTCGTGAGAGGCTCCAGAGGACCTCGTATGAGCCTCTGGATGCAGAAATTTGGTCGAGAAAAGATTCCGCAAAATTTTCACACTATATCGCGTCTTTTAAAGAATACCCAAAGCCGAGTCAAACGAACGGTAACTCAAGGGGAATTGGAATAGAAAAACGAGCATTAAGGGGTGCCTTGTCTGCAACAAATACATGAAAAATAAAAACTGGTCATCATGGTTTGTAGAGCACTGGTTAGAGTCTTAAAGTTCATTCCTAAGTGTCGCAGGAGTCCTGGTATCGAGAGAATTTTTTTATTTCGACTGAACTCGCTTTACTCGACTGCATTCAAAAGTTTCCCCAAATGTCTCTATATCCCAGCCCTAGGCAAATTTTGGGAAATCTCTCCCTGATCAACTGTTTCAATCTGAAAGGCCTGATGCAGGTGTCTTCATAGATAGATCATCTACTAGCGATCCTGGGCCAATAGGTCGGATCTGCTAAGCTTTGACACATAACTGTCAAGAAGGAACCTCATCATTTATCTAACTCCAAGTGCCTCAAAGAGTTACTTCCTGTCCAGCAGAAAAAAATGGGCCTTCGAAGTTTAGGTTCAAGAAACCAAACCATTCCAACCAGTGATTTCTTTCAGTTGCCCATAAAAAAAAAACTGGTAGATTCTGAAAATGGTCATTCGATCCTGGGACAGGCTGCATCTGTGGATTGTGGAGACCCCTCCCGGAAGACCATGAAAGAATTAAAACATCGCCAGCAGCGGTCAGGATTGATCTGGGACAAGTTGGACCCTGGCTGATCCAAGGCTGGATCAGGACAGAGTTCAGAATTCCAGAAAAAGCTACATCGATGAGATCTTCTGATAAAATGGGAAGGTATCCCTAGGATTCACCATTGATGTGGCTGGGATTTCTGGCCGAAACGCAGAGGTGACGCAATTTGTTGTACTAACTTCTCTCAGTCTCCCATCGAAAAAACTGGTAGATCCTGAAAATGGTCATTTGATCCCTGGTTCAGGCTGCATATGTCAATTGTGAAGACCCCTTGTATGATGGAAGACTCTGAAGACCCTTGCAAGATACTCTAAAAGCACTCGTCAGAAGCTCTGGAGGACCTCGTTAGAGTATCTGAAGACCCTCGCGGAAGACTATGAAATACTAGAAACATCGGCAGCAGCTGTCAGGGTTGATCTGGGACAAGTTGGACCCTGGCTGATTTAAAACTGGACCAGGATAGAGTTCAGAATTCCAGAAACAGCGGTATCAGTGAAATTCTCTGATGAAATGGAGAGATATCCCTAGGATTCACCATTGCCGTGGCTGGGATGTCTGGCCGAAACGCGGCGGTGATGCAATTTGTTGTCTTAACTTCTTTCAGTCTCCCACCGAAAAAAAACTGGTAGATCCTGAAAATGGTCACTCGATCTTGGGCCAGGCTGCACCTGTGGATAGTGGAGAAACCTTGTGTAATGGAAGACTGGAGATCCTTGCAAGATACTCTTGAAGCCTTCGTCAGAAGCTCTGCAGGAACTAGTTATAGTCTCTGAAGACCTTGAAACATTAGAAACAGCGGCAGCAGCGGTCAGGGCTGCTCTGTGACTAGTTGGATCATGGCTGATCCAAGGCTGAACCAGGATAGAGGTCAGGATTCCGGAAACAGCGGCAGCAGCGATCAAGGTTGATCTGGGACTAGTTGGACCAGGGCTGATCCACGGCTGGACCAGGATAAAGTTCAGAATTCCGGAAAAACCCGCAAGAGCAAAATTTTTTGATGAAATGGAGAGATATCTCTAGGATTCACCATTGACGTGGCTGGGATGTCTGGCCGAAACGTGGCGGTGATGCAATTTGTTGTGCCAACTTCTTTCAGCCTCCCATCGAAAAAAACTGGTAGATCCTGAAAATGGGGACTTGATCCTGGAACAGGCTGCACCTGTGGATGGTGGAGAAACCTTGTGTAATGGAAGACTGGAGATCCTTGCAAGATACTCTTGAAGCCTTCGTCAGAAGCTCTGTAGGAACTAGTTATAGTCTCTGAAGACCTTGAAACATTAGAAACAGCGGCAGCAGCGGTCAGGGCTGATCTTGGACTAGTTGGAGCATGGCTGATCCAAGGCTGAACCAGGATAGAGGTCAGGATTCCGGAAACAGTGGCAGCAGCGATCAAGGTTGATCTTGGACAAGTTGGACCCTTGCTGATCCAAGGGTGGACCAGAGCAGGGTTCAGTATTCCGGAAAAAGCGGCATCAGTAAGATCTTCTGATAAAATGAAGAGATATCCCTAGGATTCACCATTGATGTGGCTGGGATGTCTATCCGAAACGCGGCGGTGATGCAATTTGTTGTGCTGACTTCTTTCAGTCTCCCATCGAAAAAAAACTGGTAGATCCTTAAAATGGGTTTTCGATCTTGGGTCTGGCTGCACCTGTAGATTATGGAGACCCCTGGCCTAATGGAAGAATCTGGAGATCTTCGCAAGATACTCTAAAAGCCTTTGGTGGAAGCTCTGGAGGACCTAGTTAGAGTCTCTCAAGGCCTTGAAGGATTAGAAACAGTGGTAGCAGCGGTCAGGGCTGATCTTGGACTAGTTGGACCAGAGCTAGTCCACAGCTGTACCAGGACAGAGTTCAGAATTTGAGAAACAGCGGCATCAGTAAAATCTTCTGATAAAATGGAGAGATATCCCTAGGATTCACCATTGACGTGGCAGGGACGTCTGGCCAAAACGTGGCGGTGATGCAATTTGTCGAACTAATATTGCACTATAGACAGGACCTCCTTTCATTGATACATAAATGTAGTTCCTGGGTGGGTACCTAGGCTTGAATGAAATAAGTGGCTTAGTGGGACGGTACAATCGGAAATCTTTAGCCGTATAATATTCTTCGAGTCCTAAACGTATTTCAGCGGACTCTGGACCATAAGGATAAGGCTTATGAACCTCAGGATGACCTGAAAATTGCAGAACTCCTTGAAAATGATTGCCTGATTCCGTTCGTATGAAAAAGGCGTACTCCTTAGCATTTTTTGATCTTCCAGGTTTCATCCAGGGGGGTATAGTTTGATGTTGTTTTTGGCGATCCATTGGTTCGATAGGTCCTTCAAAAGTAGATTCATCCCTCATTTTTACTAAAACACGATCTGGATCAAGATCCTCTGGATGTCCACTTGCACCTAATTTTGAATGAAAAAATTAAAGTTCATGAAGTTTTTTCTGAAAAGAGGGTTTCGAGAGGGAATCGACAAAAAGTTTGAACTATTGATTCCTACACAGTATGGGTTGTCCAAACACTTTTTTTGGAAAATCTCAAACGTCTGGATAAAAAAAAAGGTGTGCACCGACCCACCTAAAGTTTGAAGACACGCTAATATTTGAAAAAAATTATTATTATTCGTTCAGAAAAAAAAATCAATAACAATTTTTTTTTAATGTTGATTGGATCCCAAAGATAACTTTTGAATTCGATTTTTTGAAGATTCGTATTTTTGACTTGAAAATTCAAAAATTTAATGAAACAATTTTCTGTTGACTGCAACATTTTTTATTGTTGAAAATTTGTCCTTTTTTGTTTTGTTCACTGAAAGATTTTTTTCATTGAAAATTCAAGTACTTTGAGAAACATTAATCTTTTTGATATCAAAATTCATCTTTTTCTGTAAAAATTCCATCTTTTTTCTGTTTAATTGAAACTGTCTGATTTAAAAAATTATTATTTGTTTCGTTTGAGAATTATTTTTTCTTAATTCACATTCTTGGGTTGAAAATTCAACTGTTTTGTAGAAAATTGGTAGTTTGACTCAAAAATTCAATAAGTTAATAGAAAATTTAAGTATTTTGTGATAAAATTTCGCCCTTTATTGTAAATTCGTCTTTTGTTGGTAGAAAATCAATTTTTGTTGCCAAGATCAAGTATTTTATTAAAAACTCAATAATTTTGCAGAAAGGTCAGTTTTTTTTGTTAAAATGCAAATGTGTGGTTAAAAAAAATGTATTTGTTTTCGTTGAGAAATTAACTTTTCTTTGTTGAAAATTCACATTTTAATGTTGAAAATTCAACTGTTTTGTAGAAAGTTCGTAGAATATCCGAAAATTCAACTTTGGCTCGAAAATTGAACAATTTGACGTGAAATTCAAATATTATTTTTTTTTCTTGAAAATTAATTTTCCTCATTGAAAATTTAGCTTTGCCATTTTTTGATTTGAATTCACTGGTTTTCAATTTTAGGCTATTCTATTTTGTACGCTTTCAATTAGAAATAATACAATTTTTGGTTGCTTTGAATTTTTCCTGATCTAATTTCCAAAATGCTAATCTGAATGTACTTTATTTTCAACTTTTTGCAATTTTTCTATTTTAAAAATTTTCATCTGCAATTGTTCAATTTCAAAATTCTTTCAGTGATAAAAAATAGTTAAATTTTAAAAGCTTATATTTTACAAGGGTGCATGGGATTTTTCGAAAATTTTTTGTACAGAAATTTTCAAATGAGCTAAAGTTGAAAAAAAAATTAATTGCAAGGGGTGGTTTACCCCTACAGGTGATGTCAAGCTTTTTGGTGATGTGGAAAATTAATCACAACCTACGTTTTAAAATTTAATCTTTGAACGCCCAATTGTCACATATTTTTCATTAAAAATTAAATAATTTTAGCACCCTCATTTTTATTATATCATTTTTATAAGGGTTGAATACCTCAATGAAATTTATTATTATTAGATAGTAAATAAATTTTTGTTAGAATGTAACGGAATATTATTCACTGGACAAAATTTTATATCATACTGAAATAAATATCTGCATTTCAACGGCAATGTTTGACTTCTGCAATTCAAGGCGTGAAAACAGCCCTTAAAATCAACCCCGAAAACATTTTTTCTTTCATTTCTCCAGAACGAATTTGTCTTTTCAAAATTTTATATGAAACTGGAAAAATCTGCATTTTAACGACTATGTTTGAATTCGGCAATTCAAGGGGTAAAACGCACCCTTAAACTTAACCCCGAAAACAGCTTTTCTTTAATTTCTCAAAAACGAATCGATATTCTCAAGACTTTATATCAAACTAAAAGAAATATCTGCATTTCAACAGCTATGTTTGAATTGCGCAATTTGAAGGGTGAAAACCGCCCTTAAACTCAACCTCGAAAACAATTTTTTTTCTAATTTCTGCAGAACGAATCGGTCTTTTCAAAATTTTATATCAAACTGAAAAAAATCTGCGTTTCAACGGTTATCTTTAAATTTGACCATTCAAGGGGTGAAAACCGCCCTTAAACTCAACCCCCAAAACATTTTTTCTTTCATTTCTCAAGAACAAATCGATCTTTTCAAAATTTTATATCATACTGAAAAAAATCTGCATTTTAACGGCTTTGTTTCAATTCGGCTATTTAAGGGGTGAAAACCGCCCTTAAGCTTATCCCGAAAGCCATTTTTCTTTAATTTTTTAAGAACGAATCGATATTTTGAAGATTTAATATCAAACTGTAAAAATATATGTATTTTAACGGCTATGTTTGAATTTGGCAATTTGAGGGGTGAGAACCGCCCTTAAACACAACCCTGAAAACAGTTTTTCTTCAACTTCTCAAGTAAAAATTGATCTTTTCAAAATTTTATATCAAACTGAGAAAAATCTGCATTTCAACGGCTATGTCTGAATTTGGTCATTCAAGGGGTGAAAACCGCCCTCAAACTCAACCCCGAGAACAGTTTTTCTTCAATTTCTCAAGAAAAAATCGATCTTTTCAAAATTTTATATCATACTAAAAAAAATCTGCATTTCAACGGCTTTGTTTCAATTTGGCTATTCAAGGGTTGAAAACAGCCCTCAAGCCTAACTCGGGAAACAGTTTTTCTTTAATTTCCCAAGAACGAATCGATCTTTTCGAAATTTTGTATCATACTGAAAAAAATCTGCATTTCAACGACTTTGTACCTATGAGCGTTTTTTTTTATAGAAACAATCTGACGTCTGTTTGTTGAAAAAATTTCGTTTAATTTTTGAGATATTGAAGCAAACCCTGTTTTTGTTGATCAACTTTGAGGGTGGTTTTCACCCTTCAAATCGACGAATTTGTACGTGAAAAAATATGCGTCTACCACTTTGTATCCACTATAACATATGACAAAATGAAGAAAATCGGTGAGGTACACCTCGGGAAGCAGTAAATTAACTGTAGGGGTAAATCATCCCTTGCAGTTAATATGTTTCAAAAACCCTGATACATGTCAACACTAAATTTTAATTTTCTTAATAAGAATTTAATTTGTACAATATACAGTGAAATTCAGCTGGTTTGGCTGTTTCTATTAAAAAAAATGTCGAAAAATCATATCAACCCTTGTGAAAAATAAGGGTGGCAACCCCTTGACGTGAAAATATGTCCCAATGAGCGTCTCATTGTAAGAAATAATCTGACGCTTGCTTGCTTAAAAATTCCGATTCGTTTTTGGGATAATTAAGAAAACTGTTTTTGTGAGTAAACCTTGAGGGTGGTTTTCAACCCTTAAATCAGCAAATTAATGCGGGAATCGCAGAAGAGAAAATAAGAAAAGGGGAAGTGTTGGTTAGGGGATGGAAAGAAAGGGGAACCAGGTATAGGAAAAAAGAAAAGTAGGAGTACGGAGGGGTAGTAGTGAAATCAGGGTGAGTAGGGGAGGGGAAGGTGACAGGTGGGTAAGTAAGGAAGGTTGGAATGGGTAGGGGAAGTGAGGTGAGGAGTAGATGAGGCAAAAGTAGTGGTAGGAGATCGTAAGGGGAATATAATAATATAATAAAGTATGTGTTTCACGATTTTATTTTACAAAATTTAACTTGCAAAAATTATTTGCGAGGTTTATAGTAAGAGGAAGTAGGGTAAATGCGGGAAGGGGAGTGTAGGAAATAAGGGATGGAAAGGTGTTGGGTAGGGAAAGGAAAGAAAGGGGAACCAGGTATAGAAAAGGAGAAAAGTGGGGGTGCGGAGGTGTAGTAGTGAAATAAGGGTGAGTAGAGGAGGGAAAGGTGAAATGTGAGAAAGTAAGGAAGGTTGGGATTGGTGGGGGAAGTGAGGCTGGGAGTAGATGAGGCAGAAGTAGGGCAAGGGGCTCGTGAGAGGAATATAATAATATAATAAAATATGTGTTTTACGATTTTATTTGACAAAAGTTAACTTGTAAACATTATTTGGGCGATTTGTAGAAAGAGAAAGTGGGTTAAATGCAAGACGGCGAGTAGAGGAAATGAGCAAAGGGGAAGTTGTGGGTAGGTGAAGGGAAGAAAGGGGAATCAGGTATATGGACGGAGAAAAGTGGGGGTGCGGTGGTATAATAGTGAAATAAGGGTGAGTAGAGGAGGGAAAGGTGAAAGGTGGGAAAGTAAGGAAGGTTGTGATGGGTAGGGGAAGTGAGGTGGGGAGTAAATGAGGCAAAAGTAGTCGTAAAGGATCGTGAGGGGAATATAATAATATGATAAAATATGTGTTTTACGATTTTATTTTACAAAATTTAACTTGTGAAAATTATTTACGGGATTTATAGTATTAGGAATTAGGGTAAATGCGGAGAGGGAAGTAGAAAAAATAAGGTAAGGGGAAGTGTTCGATAGGGGAAGGGAAGAAAGGGGAAACAGGTATAGGGAAGGAGAAAAGTGGGGGTGCCGAGGGTTAGTATTGAAATGAGGGTGAGTACAGGAGGGCAAGGTAAGAGGTGGGAAAGTGACAAATTTTGGAATGGGTAGAGGAATGAGGTGTGGAGAAGATGAGGCACAAGTAGCGGTAGGGGAAAGTGTTGGAAATATAATAATACATTGAAATACGTGTTTCGCGATTTCATTTGACAAAAGCTAACTTGTGAAAATTATTTGCGCGATTCGTAGTAAGAGGAAGTAGGGTTAATGCAAGACAGGGAGTAGAGGAAATAAGGAAAGGGGAAGTTTTGGGTAGGTGAAGGGAAATCAGTTATATGTACGGAGAAAAGTGGGGGTGCGGAGGAGTAGTAGTGAAATAAGGGTGAGCAGGGGAAGGGAAGGTGAGAAATGGGAAAGTAAGGAAGGCTGGTATGGGTGGGGAAGTGAGATGGGGAGTGGATGAGGCAGAAGTAGTGGTAGGGTATCGTGAGGGGAATATAATAATATAAAATATGTGTTTTATGATTTTATTTTACAAAGTTTAACTTGTAAGAATTATATGCGGGATTTACAGTGAGAGGAAATAGGGTAAATGTGGGAAGGGGAGTAGACGAAATAAGGAAAGGGGAAGTGTTGGGTACGGGAAGGGAAGAAAGGGGAACCAGGTATAGCGAAGGAGGAAAGTGGGGGTACGGAGTGTTAGTAGTGAAAGAAGGGTGAGTAGGGGAGGAGAAGGTGATAGGTGAGAGGTGGGAAAGTAAGGAAGGTTGGGATGTGTAGGGGAAGTGAGGTGGTGAGTAGATGAGGTAGAAGTCGTGGTAGGGTGACGTAAGGGAAATGTAATATTATAATAAAATATGTGTTTCACGATTTTATTTGACAAAAGTTAACTTAAAAAAATCATTTGCGAGATTTTTAGTGATAAGAAGAAGGGTAAATGCGGAAAGGGGAGCAGAGGAAATAAGTGAAGAAGTGTTGGGTAGGGGAAGAGAATAAAGAAGAACCAGGTGTAGGGAAGGAGAAAAGTGGGGTTGTGAAGGGGTAATAGCAAAATAAGGGTGAGTAGGGTAGGGGAATGTGAGAAGTGGGAAAGTAAGAAAGGTTGTGATGGGTAGGGAAAACGAGGTGGGGAGTAGATGAGGCAGAATTAGTGGTAGGGGGAAGTGAGGGGAAGGATAGTAAGGATAGGAAAGGGAATTTGACGAAACGTTAGAGGGGAAGGGTAAGGAGGGGAAGTAGGGGATTTGCGATTGTTTTCTGTATGAAATAATCTACGTCACAATCGTCAGGAGCTTTCTATTATGAGTTTTAAATATTTACTGTGTTTCTTTGAGAGTAAAAGAAAGCACAAAGTAAAATAAATCAAATGTGTGAATAATTTTTTTATTCTTTATTTTTCATAAATTGTTCTTTTCTTTTAGGCATCAAAAAAGTATGTCAAAGCTCAATCCAATATGACAATTTTTTCTAAAGTTATCATGCCTACATACTACAGACAGACAGACAGACTACAGAAAGACAGACAGACCTTATTTGAGAAAATTATATTTGTGATATTATATTACACTCACATTGAAAATTGAAGAAACCCACTAATGTGAGAAGACCGGCAGAAAAAATCTTCATTTTTAATTATTCTGCCCAATGTCGCTAGAGAACTTGCTATATGCTGACTTTTGTGCTTTGTATATGATGCAAACGCCTTATTTGTTCTTCAAAATAAATAGATAAAGAAGAATTTTTATCTCGGATCGCAATTTTTTCCATATTTACTAGACTTATTACGCACAGAAACTTCAGAATTAATAAATATTATAAAATATTGTGTTATCTATTATCTGATAGGTAGGCAGCAAATGCAAAAATAAAATTATACGTACTTGATACTTTCAGACTGCAATAAACATTCTACGAATTATATTTTTTTAAAGAAATTATTCCCTAGTCTTTAAACTCTTATATTACGCATAATTACATGTATTGTTTATTGAAGGTTTATCATTGTTTCAAAATCCACAACAAATTACAAAAAGTTTGAAATCAACAAAATAGGTTGGTTTTTTTTTAAATCGAACTAATCTTTATTCATTCCAGATACGTAATAATAGTCCAAGCAGGGAAGATAGTTAAATTTATTTCGAGAGCTTTTTCATCATCCCTTAAACATTCTATCGAGGAAATCGATGTTTTATGAAAAGAAAAATCACAATTTAACCTTACGACTTTTTTCATAACTTTTTAAATATTTTTGAAAAATCGGAAATTCAAATTTTTATCGCCCGAATAATAATTAAAAATGAAAAATTCCGTTCTTCGGTCAAACTATGCAAAATACGGAAAAAATTCATCGACAATCAAAACATAAAAAATTTTATTTTCTAAGCAATTTTTGTTTGGATAAATTGTTTAATAATGTGTGTTAAATTACAAAAATTATAAAAATTATAAGTATTGTTTATTGAAACTTCTAACTATTTTTATGATTTTTTAAAATGATTTTTCCGAAAGGAATGCATTAATATTCTTGGATTTGGGTTAGGGTCATTACTTTATTGAAAATAATTGGCACAAGTTGAAAATGTGCACATTTTATTCACTCTATCAGTTTTAGAACATCATGAAGAACATTTTTGGTGAATTTCATCGAAAAAATCAGAAATTGGCAGCGTGCAAAATGTATAGGTTGTTATAAAATCCGGCCTGTCAAATGGGCATCAGTTTGAGATGTCTCGCCGAAACGTGGTGGAGACGGAGTATGTTTTATTAACTTTGCACTATAAACAGGTCCTTCTTTCATTGCTACATAAATGTGGTTGATAGGTGGGTAGTTGGGTTTGTGAAAAGAATGTCGTTGAGTGGGACGGTACAATCGAAAGTCTCTAGCTGTGAAATATTCTTCATTTTCTAAATGTATTTCAGCGCGCTCTGGACCCCGAGGATAAGGTTTATGTTGAAGTCGTTGTCCTGAAAAATCTAGAGCTCCTAGAAAATGATAACCTCTTTCAGTCCTTATAAAAAAGTAATAATCCTTAGCACCTCTCGCTCCCACAGGTTGCATCCAGAAGGGTACGGGAAGGAATTGTCCAAGAACATCTACACCTTCGATATTTCCTTCAAAAATAGATTGATCCCTCATTTGTACTAAGACACGGTTTGGAGGAAGATGCTCAGGAAGTCCAGTTACACCTAATTTCATGAGACAAAAATTAGTCAACATTTCGTAGCCTATTAATTTGTTCAAATTTTTTCCTATTATCCGCTTTCCACTCTCTTCTTTTCCACCCCTCCTTTAACTCTCTTCTCGAATCATCTCGTTACAACCCGAGTCTCGTCTTGAATCTTATATTGAGTCTTGTCTCAAATATAATCTCAAAAGTAGTCTCGAATCTCGTTTTTCACGTCTCATGAAAAACGTACATTGTATTTAATTTGAAGATATTCGAACGAATGTCCTAGGAGGGTGTGAAGAAGTGACGGCCTGTAGAGAAGGGAATGTAAGAAGCAGGATTGAAGGGAATGGAGAGAAAGTAGTTTTGAGTGAGGGGAAGCAAAAATAATTGAAGGGTAGCTACGTAGGCGGGAGTGTGACTGGAATTAATGGAAATCAGGGGAGCTGTAGTAGGAAAGTGAAGGATGGGAAAGTAGTGAGAGTGGGGGAAAACGAATGGTTGGCAAGTGAAGGAAGGGCGCAGGGGTGTACGGTTCAAGGTAGTAGGGAAATGAGGTATGGGTGAGTAGAGAAAGTGGTAGGAAGCAAGCGGCGGCAACGCAGGGGAGGAGAGTTAGGAAAAATAGCTGAAGGGAGGGGAGAGGTAGTAGAGAAGTGGAGGTAAGTAGGGTAGGAGATATGTGGGTTGAGGCAGAACAGAAGGTAGGAGAAGTACTAGAACTGATGAGAAATGTACGGTTGGGAAGTAAAGGGAGAGGATTGAAAGGCGATTGAAAGGGATTGAAAGGATTGAAGGCGAGGGGTAGAGAAGTAGAGAAAGTGACGCAAACAAGGGGATTGGTCCGTAGGTATGGGAAGCGACGTATTTAGGAGAGATGAGGATAGGGCTAGTAGGGAAGTGCGCGGTGGAAGAGTAGTAGAGGTATTCAGGAGAAATGAGGATGGGGCTGGTAGGGAAGTGCGCGGTGGAAGAGTAGAGGAAATAAGGGGAAGCAAAGGACCTAGGGGTGAGAAAGGAAGGGATGGCAAGGAAAGGGCCTAGGGTGGAGAGGGAGCGAAAGTAGGGAAAGTAGGGGAAGTGAGTGGATGGGTAGTAGGGAAGAGAAAGTAATTATGGAGGGGAGGGAAGATAGTCTAAGAGAAGTTAGTGGTGGGGAGATAAGGGGTAGAAGGTTCTGCTTCAATTTGTAGTTTAGATTTGAATACTTAACATTGAAACTATTTTACATGTAAATATTAGTTAAAAGTATTATAGAAATCAATGTTGGAGGATTCAAAATTTATTGATATTTTTCTAATCTTCCTCGTTGTGCAATGAACGAATTTGGATGTTTGGAACTTTAGAAATGATGAATTTAAACTGGAAACTTTAAAATATTAATCATGATTGAGGAAATAAACGTCATCTCTTTTATGAATAATAATTATAATATTATATTATACTTACACTGAAAAATAAGAAAATCCAATAATTTAAAGAGGAATATTGTAGTAATAATGTTCATCTTTGAATATAAATTTTTCGATAGACCCAATGGTAAAGAACTGACAACTTATTTTTTAAGAATTTTGTGTGAACATTATCTCGATAAATGATTGCAATGAATAAAGAAATTTATGACTTCAATGTGTTAACTACGCTTCATTTTTTCAGAATAAAAAGAGGTAAAGGAGGAAGATTGCTGATATTAGATCTTGAAATTTTCCTTATTTGCTAGACTTATTACACAAAAAGCCTTCAGAATGATTAAGTATTATAACGAAATACAGGATATCATTATTAATTAAAAATTTAAGTTAATCAGCAAAGGTTCACTAATTGATTATCAACTACAGTAACTAAAAAATTAGT
Source organism: Andricus grossulariae (assembly GCA_011634705.1). NCBI lineage: Eukaryota > Metazoa > Arthropoda > Insecta > Hymenoptera > Cynipidae > Andricus > Andricus grossulariae. Next base: position 14,349 of record JAABKJ010004771.1, read on the forward strand.
TACTATTTTCTCAAGTAGACTTGAAAAAAAAAATTTATGATTTTTTCATCATTCGATTAGTGAAATGATAATGAAATACAAAATAAATAAATAAATTAAAAATGTTCTCAAATTATACAGTTCTAATCAATTTATATCAAAAACAGTTACACTGTTGCTTTTATGCCCCGCACGTTGGTTCTCTTAAAAATTGAAAAATTGATCAAAAGAGAGGTGGGACTGACATACTTTGTAAAAAATCTTTGAGCACAAAGCACTTTTAATTTTTCTATTCAAGAATTTATTTATTCATATTATTGAATGAGCATAGTGTTCAGAAGTATACAAAATAACAGAAAATCAAGATTTCCGGACGATATTAAAATATTTTTTACAACTGACGTGTCTTGGTTGTCTCGCGGAAAAGCGGTAGTGGCCGAATATATTTTACCAACATTGCACTATAGGCAGGGCCTTCTTTCATTACTAAAAAAATGTGATTGCTAGGTGGCAAATAAGGTTTGTCAAAAGTATGTTTGTGAGTAGGATTGTACAATTTGAAACCTTCAGCTGTATAATATTCAGCATCTCCTAAACGTATTTCAACATTCGCTGGACCACGAGGATAAGGTTTATGTTTACGAGGTCGCCCCGAATATTTTAAACTTCCTTGAAAATGAGTTCCCTTTTCTGTTCGCATAAAAAAGTAATAACCCCCAGCCTGGTTCCTGAAACCAGGTTCCATCCAGAAGGGTAAGGGGTAAAATGTTCCAATGCGTTCTCCATTTTCGATCTCTCCGTCAAAGTTAGAATCATCCCTCATTCGTACCAAAATGCGGTATTTATCAAGATTCTCCAGAAGTCCAACTGCGCCTAATTTGCAAAAAAAAAAAAAAATACATTCATGGCGTTTTTGTACATTACCGTGAGAAATTATCAATGGGGCTAGAGCAAGTGTTATTAAAAATAACTGACGATTTTGCAATGAGATAACTCATTAAAATTGTTTTTTTTTTATTTTTATAAATAACACCCGGCAATTTGTTCGAATCGATACAAACATAAATTATAAGCTTCCCAAGTTACTGCGGCACCACTTGAAATAAAAGTCAATCCTCTATATGAACGTCTGACCACAATGCAGCTACCCCAATCAGCATCTGCATATCCTGTAAGGTCCTTTGAATTCTTCTTGTAGGCCGAGTAGCCACTGCCAGATAGTTTAATGCACCTATAAGTTCTTGATAGGGTCTTGCTTTATCTGCTTGATTGGTTTTTCTTCTCGCCTTTTGTTAATTTAACGTTTTGGTCTACTGGTGTTGTGACGGAATTTTAATCATCCATGTTGAGACGTTTTAGTATATTCCGGATGTATCCTTCTTGAAGTATACCTATACAGTTCTTTCCTTGTGAAATCTCAATGCCTAGGTAATAATGAACTTCGCCTAGGTCTTCAACACCAAAGAACCCTGTTAACTTCTTCTGTATAAATTCAAGATTGGGTAGGCTCTTCTAGGCGATGAGGATATCATCCACATAGATAAGAACAAGTCCTTGTTGCACAGAATTTACACAAGAATCAGCATTCGTTGGTCTTAATCCAATACTTCAAAGATGTTCCTCAAAACTCTTATGCTATTGGTGACCTGCTTGTTTCAACCCATAAAGAGATCTTTGCAATGAACATACCTTATTACCTGAGATGAGATCCTTGAGAATCTGTTTCGCATTTTCTTCAGTTTTCTCGTCTCGATTTCTTCACAAAGTTTGTTCTAAAGACTCTTCTTGTAGTTTATGTACTTTCATAAAAACTCCTTCCTCAATTTGACCATTTAAATATGCTGAGGTGATGTCTCATTGATGAATTTTTAATTCTTCTGGAACAGCCATTACCAAAAGCAACCTGAGTGAATCTAGACGAGCCACTGGATTAAAAGTATTGCTGCAATCCATACCTGAGCGTTGGGTGAATCCCTGTGCAACGACTCAATCCTTCGTCCTTTCGAAACTACTATCAGGAATGTATTCATTTTGGAGCATTGTTCTGCGTCCTATGATATTTCGGTCCTTGGGTCTTTCCACGATTTTCCAGGTGTCTTGTTTTAGAAGAGACTTTATTTCTTCGGTGATCGCATCTTTCCAAGATTCCGAATCTGGTCCACTTAGAGCCAGTTTCCTGAGAATTTCTGTGGCTATATTTGCGTAATCTTTGACGATGTTCATGAGAACATAATTTTATTGCTTCCTTTCCATGTCATCTCCTATATTTGGTATTTCTCCTTGAGGTTGTACCATCGAGTACTGCTTTCAGGACGTCCTTCGTTTTCACTACCAAGGATTTTTGGTCTTCCTGGACTCCTTCTTAGATTCGCTTCTGCTTCAGGAAGTCCCTTGTCTTCTAGTACACTCTGTCTTTCTTGTTTAGAAGATTTGTTCTTGTTCTTGGTTTTCTGTGAGATTCGGACCGATTTCAATTTCTTAAGGTATAGACTCTTCTTTCAATGAATAACCTGCGATTGATTTATTAGGACAATTCATTTTTCGGATGAAATCCTTCAAATTTCCTTGATTTTTGATTTCATTCATAAATCTGATATCTTTTGTAGTGACTTATTTTTGAGCGGTTGGCAAACATACTCGGTAACCTTTGGAATCTTCACTGTAAGCCAGAAAAATGCATTTCTTACCAGGAGGTTAATTTTTTCTTCTAAAATATCTTTGCCAAGTTCAGGACCCGTAACCTGATGGCAATGTAGTTCTAATATTATAAGCTTAATCGAATTGGCAGAGTATTTTCAACAACCGAACATTTATCATTCAGAAAAAATAAGTTGACATAGCAGGATTAGTGACAGACGAGAGAGAACTGAAGAAACGATAGACCTTGTTTTGACGACACAACATGAAGTTGATTTGAATCTTGATTCTGGGATTCATCAACATATGAATGCTGAAGAGAAGAAAACGGCAAGGCCTCAAACACCAGGTCCTGGGAATAAAAATGTTGCTGATACAATTGTAACGTTTTACCTAAGAATTTTGTTGAGGTAATAAGCAAACGTTTCACAGAAGATAGTGTCTTGGCTCCGACTATAAACGATGGCTCCACAGTTCGTTTAGAAGAAATTCTCAAGATAGGTTTACCGGCGCAAGAACTTTCTATCATATTGAAGAAGAACCCGCCTCCTAGTAACTGCATAAACCTTGATCCTCCTAAATTGAATACAGTTTTCGATTCGTGCAAACTTCCAGAATCGTCTTTCAAGGAAGATAAGAAAATGGTACAAATCCCAGAAAGGTTGTTGGCTTCTACAACCGCGACCTGTAAGGCCATTTCTACGATTTTTGCTCGGAACGACGCGGAGGACACTGCTTTCTTAGAGTCCTCAAGCGATTCTTGTCGGATTCTTATTGTTCAACGCGAAAACACTTAAATTAGAAGGAGCCTAATTCTTGCTCTTTATGAACAACCTCTCAAAGACTCTTCGAGTTTAATTATTCCGTATGAATTATTATTTGGAGAGGACTTTGTCCAAAACGTCAAATCAGATTGAGTCACAGAACGAAAATCGACTGCGTTCAATCCTAAGAAGGCTGAACCTAAAAACAATTCAAAAAACTTGAGGAGTCTGCTTCATGAACAAACGAGAAATTCGACAGTGTGAAGCAGGCAGAAGAAGCAATCGACTCCTCGCCAATCATATCAATCAACGGTTTCAGCCGAAACCATCTCAACTAAACTCATCACGCAGGAAGGATTCCAGAATGAAGGATTAGGCTCAGTAAGTAATGTTGCTGGTAGATTGAAGAATTTTGTTAAGGGGTGGAAGGCTACGAAATCAGACCCAAAAATCTTGTATTGGGATTTTCAACACGAAAATACTGAAAGTAGAAAAAGCCTAATTCTTGCTCTTTATGGAAAACCTCTCGAAGATTCGTTGAGTTCAACCATTCCGGATGAATTATTATTTGGGAAGGACTTTGTCCAAAACGTCAAATCAGATGAAGCCAGAGAACGAACATCGACTGCGTCCAATCCTAAGAAGTTTGCACCTAAAAACAATTCAAAAAACGGAAGGAGCCTGCCTGATCAAAAAGCGAGCAATTCGACAGTGTGAAGCCGGCAGAAGAAGCAATCGACTCCTCGCCAATCATACCAGTCAACGGTTTCAGCTGAAACCATCTCAACCGAGCTCATTATGCAGGAAGGATATCAGGAGAAAGGATGAGGCTCAGTAAGTCATGTTGCTCTTAGATTGAAGAATTTTGTTGAGGGGTGAAAGGTTTCAACATCCGACCCAAAAATCTCGTCTTGGGATCTTCAATGCGAAAAAACTAAAATTAGAAGAAGCCTAATTCTTGCTCTTCATGAACCACCTCTCAAAGACTTGTTTAGTTCAACTATTCCGGATGAATTATTATTTGGAAAGGACTTTGTCGAAAACGTCAAATCAGATTAGGCCATAGAAAGAACATCGACTGCGTTCAATCCTAAGAAGGCTGAACCTCAAAACAATTAAAAAAACTTGAGGAGTCTGCTTCATGAACAAACGAGAAATTCGACGTTTTCAAGCGGGCAGAAAAAGCAATTATCTCTTTGCCAATCATACCAATCAACGGTTTTAGCCAAAACCATCTTAACCGGTCTCATCACTCAGGAAGAATTTCAGGAGGAAGGATTAGGCTCAGTAGGTAATGTTGCTTGCAGATTGGGGAATTTTGTTAAGGGGTGGAAGGCTATAACATCAGACCCAAAAATCTTGTCTTGGAATCTTTAATGCGAAAACACTAAAATTAGAAGAAACCTCATTCTTGCTCTTCATTCACCACCTCTCAAAGACTCTTTTAGTTCAACCATTCCGGATGAATTATTGTTTGGAAAAAACCTTGATGAAAACGTCAAATCAGCTCAAGCCTTAGAAAGAACATCGACTGTGCTCAATCCTAAGAAGGCTGCACCTAAAGACAATTAAAAAAACGGGAGGAGCCTGCCTCATCAACAAGCGAGCAATTTGATGGTGTGGAGCAGGCAGAAAAAGCAATGGACTCCTTGCCAATCACACCAGAGAAATCAACGGTTTTAGCTGAAACCATCTCAACAAAGCTCATCATGCAGGAAGGATTTCAGGAGAAAGGATTAGGCTCAGTCAGTGATGTTGATGGTACATAAGGGCATTTTGTTGAGGACTGGGAGGCTCTAATATTAGATCCAAAAATCTTTTTTTGGGTTAGGGATACGAAATCCCTTTTCTGTCAACTCCTCACCAATCTTTTGTTAAACGTACTATTTGGTCTACTACAAAACGGCACGTAATGGTTTATAAAATTTCTCAACATACAGAAAGGTGCGTCATCAGCGAAAGCAAGACTCTAAAGGGTCAATTTCATTCTACCATTTTCCTAGCTCCTAAACCAGACGGTAGTAACAGATTCATTTTCAATCCTGAAGAACTGAATTTATTTGATACCAAAAAGCTATTAAAGGAACTCGGTTTTGTTATTAACGAGAAGAAGATTCAGATGGTTTCAAGTAACATTCGTAAATTTTTAGACTTGATGTTCAATTCGTCACGAATGATTTTAGGTGTTCCTGAATCCAGGAGACTTTCTGTCCTCAATCAGGTGGAGACAATTAGTAAAACTTCGCAGAGGAAGATTAGGGACTTTGCCCAATTTATGAGATTAAATTTGAACCTGAAGGATTTGTTGTGGTGGAAAAGCCATATTTCAACAGGTTGTAGGCCCATGAAGGAGGCAGAATTCATCATCGAGTTTTCTTTGGATGCTTCTTTAACAGATTTGATAGCAGCATGTGGTTCTCAAAGATCTCATGGCTTTTGGAAAAAGCATTAACAGGTTCTAAATAATAATGGGGGTTTTCTGGGACCCAATAAAACAGACTTATGGGGATGATGTTTGAAAAGTAATATTTTATTATTGTTCCACGGCCAACTGTGAAGAGAAATGTTGACTTTCAACTCGATTCAGCTAAATTGAGGATTCTCAATAAAATTGACAAAAACGTATTCTTTTCTTATGGAATATACGTCTGAAACTTTATGGGGCTTGCGACACCCCTAAAAGTAATTTTTTTCAAACAAAAAAAAATCGATTTATTTTTTTGTGGATCTGAACAAACTTCTGGACGTTATTTACAAAAATCCAAAAAAATTGTTTTGGACCACCTTAAGGGACATGCATGATGAAAAAAATGAAAAATGTTTTTTTTTTAATCAAACATTCTTTAACCTCATTTCACACATTTTTTTCAATAAAAGAATTATTTTTTTGTTGAAAATACATTTTTGTGTCGCTGAAAATAATATTTTTCAAATTAACATTTACGTATTCTATTTACAGTAGGAACTTTACCTTTTATGGTTAAAATTCAAGTATTTAATTGCAAATTTATATTTTTTGTTCAAAATTAGTCTTTTTTGTAGAAAATTATTTTTCTCGGTGAAAAATTAATCTGTTTCAGTTTGAAATTGATAACTTTTGTTCAAACTCCATCTCTCAGTTCGGAAATTGAACTAATTTGCTGCAAAATTATTTTTTTTATTGAAAACAGATTGTTTTATGTGAAAATTTACTCATTCCATTTTTTGTTAGAAATTGTTATGTTTAAATTTAAAAATTTGTCTTTTTGGTGAAAAAAGGAACCTTCTTAGTCGAAAATACAATCATTGAAAATAATTGACTTTCTACATCACGTGTTGAAAATTATTGCCTCAAACTAGAAAAAAAAAATATTTACACACCTAATCTATTTTACCTTCTGGCATTTACATTGAAAATAATGTCTCTACAAAATTTGATAAAACACTACAACACACAGAACTATTCTCATTTCGAAATATCTAAACTAAAAATTAAAACATTTCCAATTTATTGATTTCAGGAAAAAAATTATATTGTATACTTTTAAGGGTGTGAAAAAAGCTCAAAACTTCGATTCGAGTCGAGCCGACTGTTTCCGAGTCGAGTCGAGCTCGAGCATGCTCGTAATTTCGAGTTCTCGAAATTTTCGAGCTACTCGAAAGTTTCGAGAAATCGAACGGCTTCGAGTACTCGAAAGTATAAAAACAGTTTCATTTTGCATAAAGTACTGGAATTATTAACCAAAAATATCAATTTTCTACAAAAAAGTTAATTTTGAACAAAATTCTAGAATTTTCGAGCCAAAAACTGAAAAAATGGATTTTTTTCAAATTAGTTTAAATTTTAACCAGGTAGTTTAATTTTTAACCAATGAAGATGAATTCTCAACAACTATGGTAATAGTATGATTTTCAACATAACAGTTAAATCCCTAACCAAATAAAATTAATTCTCAACCAAACAGTTGCACTTCAAACCAAAAAATTTGATACTTCAACCAAAAAATTAATTTTACACAAATGGAATAGACCAATTTTAACCAAGCAGATAATTAAAAAAAAAATTAAATTCTGGAATCATATTCGGGAATTTCACATAAATTGTCGGCAATTTTGTAATTTCGGGAATTTTCTTCTTTGAATTATTTCATTTTTGGGTATTTTATTTTTTTGGGATTTGTCCTAATTATATATCATTATATATTATTCTTTTATTTATTCTTCCTTTCACCTCACATATTTAAAATAGATATTGCTTGAGATTAGTAACAACATATACAATATTATGTTATCCCTGAAATCAATGATCATATAGAGCTTATAAATCAAAATTGTGTCTCATAAATAATAGTTATTAATTATCAAACAATTCTTTATAAATAATACTCATAATACAATATTACACTTACATCGAAAATGAAAAAAACCCACTAATGTAAGTAGGAAGCTGCCGATGTAAATCTGCATTGTTAATTAACAGACCCAATCACGTTAATTAACTTCTATATATTCTAACTTTGATGTCTTCTATCCGATAACGTTTTGTTTATTTTTCAAAATAAATAGTGAGGAAAGAGGAAAATTGTTGATCTCAGATCTCAGAATTTTTCATAACTGTTATACTACTTACACAACAATTGCACAATAGAGTATCAAAAAAATTACAGGAATTACCGATATCTTCAGTGGTTTTTAAGATTTTACGTATTCAGTGTACAAAATAAAAATTCAGAGATGACATAAATCATAAAATTTCAAAAAATATTTTGAGCTTCAAACTTAAAATATGTTGAATTTTGAACAAAATAGTTTAATTTTCAACACGAAAAGATTTTCTAACAAAATAGATGAATTTTTAAACCCAAAAATAAAAATTTTCAACAACAACAAAATTAATAAATGGTAAATTTTCTACCAACAAAAACAAATTTTCTACCTGTCAAATTGAACCAAAATAGACAGAACAGTTGAATCCTATACCAAAACAGATTAATTTTCAATCAAAAATTTGAATTTAGAACAAAAAAGAATGACAAATTAAATTTCTACCAAAAATAATGAATTGAAAAAAAAACCTGAATTTGCATTTAGATTGTGGATTTTTATCTCGAAAAGATTAATTTTCAATAAAAAATGTAATTTGAGAGAAACAGATCGAATAGCTACATTTTTATTTTAAAAAATTAATTCTTAATAAAAGAAAAAACAGTTTTCAACACAACACTTACATTTTCAATCAGAGGGAGAGAGAGATTAATTTTCAAATAAAATAATAAAGCTTCAACAACAAATAAACGAATTTTCAACCAAAGAGTAACAATATCGATTTATGAGAACACAGATGAATTAGTTTTTCACAAGGCAATTTGAGTTTTTAACAAAGTGGTTGAATTTTTAATTGAAAACATGATTTTTTCAATGAAAACAAATGTCTACCATAAAAGACAATTTTTTAACAAAACACATGAACATTCACCTAAACAGGTAAATTTTTTACTAAAAAAGATCAATTTTTGAGCCAAAGAGGCCGATCTTCTACAAAAAAGTTGAGTCCTAAACCCGAAAATTGTAATGATGAACAAAAAATTGTATTGATGATTGAATGGTTCTATTTTAAACTAATATAATAAATAGTAAAAAAAATTGCTGGATCCCCGTTCTCAACTCCAAAGTATTTGAATAAGTTACTGGATCCCCATTTCCAACTCCAATGTGTTTTAATAAGTACCTGGATCTCTTTTTCCAGCTCCAAAGTATCTTACAAATTCCTGGATCCCCGTTTCCAACTCCAAATTATTTTAATAAGTTTCTGAATCAACCTTCCCAACTGCAAAGTATTTTAATGAGTTTCTGCATCCCCTATTCGAACTCAAAGGTATTTTATTAAGTACCTGGATCTACGTTTCCAACTTCAAGGTATTTTAATAAGTTCCTGGATTCCCAGTTCCAACTCCAAAGTATTTTAATAAGTTCTTGGACCGCTGTTTCGAACTTCAATTTGTTTTAATAAATACCTGGATCTCTGTTTCTAACTCCAGAATATTCTAATAAGTTCCTGGATCCCCGTCTCCAACTCCCATGTGTTTTAATAAGTACTTGGATCTCCTTCACCAACTTCAAAGTATCTTAATAAGTTCCTGGATCCTGAGTTCCAACTCCAAAGTATTTTAATAATTTCTTGGATCCCTGTTTCGAACTCCAATGT
>JAABKJ010004772.1:0-23910 GCA_011634705.1 Andricus grossulariae
GAGCTTCCTCTTCATGCCAGGTCCAGGTCTCCTCCGGGTTGGCCTCATTCTCGTGAAGTACTTGGATATGCACTTTCAAAACTTGGATATATTAGGCTTATTCTCCAGACAAATTAGAACCGTCAATTCGAATTTCGAAGATATGTTATTCCCGCCTGTTCAACCATTTTTTGCGATCACAAAGGAATAGATATGTGCCCGTGCCAATCCGAGAACATATTGTTTTATCAACATCCAACGGTGCCGTTTTTGCAATACTGGAGTATACTGGGATTCTTCGTGGAATATATAAGGCAGATGGATATCATTCGAGAATAAAAATGAACATGATGAGCGGTGCAGTTGACGACATGACCGTAACTGAAATGAGGGAAAGCCCTATAGGCAGAAATAACCCTATCTTTCCGCGTTGCTTTGAAAAAGTTGTTACCAATGAAGATACTCTACATTATGCGTATCATTAATTCAATAGAGAAAATATAAATTGAAGTACATTATTCTTTGTAATTCGTAGTCGGATCATAATTAAATAAAAAGATTTAAATGCGAATGTATTATGGTTATTGCCCAAACTGCGGACAGAATTTTTATTATTTTTCGAGCTGCAGCGTATAATTTATAGGGATATTAATTTTTTAGCGCAGTCCCCTACCCTCATTATCTACGCTCAACAGCAGACGCAGTAGGGCGAAATCAAATAACATAGTTAACGATCAATTTCTAGGACGCAGATTCTAATTGATTTTAGATTTTGTTTCTATAGAAAAATTTGTTATTGAATTTGTAACTGATATGTGCAAGCAATTTTTGAATTGATATGGTTCAAAAAATTTTATATAAGCAAGAAATGAAGAAATATTGATTCTCTTCACTTTTGTCTATCATTTGGTAAACAAATTTTCGACTCTCATTATCTTTTGGATTTAATGCGCCAGGGTATATAATAGCGAAAAATTCTAGATAAGTAATATTATTCGTTATGAAAGAATTGAAATAATAATTGAAATGATATTATAAATATAGTTTATTTGATTTTAGTAGGTATCATTCGATATTATTTGTTGATGTCATTAACAAACAACTGGAATCTTTTGACAATATAATTTACGAAAGATTAAGAAAGACTTGATTCTTCTCTGCCTTGTGATGTCTACAGTACCGTTTTATTTATGGTTAATTATTCAAATCAGTTGTTGTAACATTTTTTTATGAAATAAACAAATAGTCTCTTGATCAAGCACACCTCAAAAATATGATAAATTCTAGGACAGCAATAGAATACTTACATTTTCAGTGAAAAAATTACTTTTTCAACCAATGAAACAACGAATTTTCAACAAAATAGTTCAAACATCAACAAAAAGAATGAAGTTTTTGCAAAGTAGTGTAATTTTCAATCAATCAGTTGAATTTTCAAAAAAAGGTGAATTTTCAACGAAAAATTTAATAGTTTTATTTTCAACTAAAATGACAAATTTACAACAAAATTTCTCATCCCCCTGTAGTGTGAAGTAGTTTTTGAACGTTTTGCTTTCCGAAGATGTTGTATGATTTCTCGCTTAAGTTTAAGTATTTGGTTGCTAATGACACTGTTTGGTATTTAAAGTGATGTATTTAAAAGACATGAATCCCCTATTATCCACCACTTTTTGAGGAAAATCACTTCGCTTTCTCCCTTTTGGGAGCATTTTGAGGTATGAAGTCCGATATTTTATTGCATTTGATAATTCTTGATTCATTATCATTTTTCAGAAGCAGAAAAATTGCAGAGTAAACGTAAAATCCGTATTTAGCCAACGTCTACGTTACTTTTGAGAGGGAGTACAAACTGACGTCTGGTCGTGTATCGGGTTCGCAACGCGGCCTAAAAACTCGGAATTCCAGAATGGGTTGAAAACTCAAACCAGCCCGAAATTTCGATTTGAAAATTATAAACATTTTTAGAAAATCAGAAAATTTCCAATGTTATCTTATATCTACTATATAAATTGTTAGTTGACAAAAACAAAAGGTTTTCATACTGTGTCGCTTGAAATCTGTTCATTGACACTTCTGCTATTTTTCAATTATATTCAGTGAATAGATCTCAAATAATCACAAAAAACCTGCTGTATCTGCAAACGTTTCTTTTTTGATAATTGGTTCACAGCTGTTTTTCGACTGAAAATATTTTTATTTTCGGAATAGAAATTGCTTTCTGAAGATTTCTTGATTTTTCGTATATTTTTCCCATAACTAAAATTTTGAAGAGATAATATTGGACCAATAAAGATCTGTTTTCTGCAACCTTTGTTTAAACTATGAGCGTATGTCGATATAATTTTTCAGATATCGCTATTTGTTCTATGACATACAGCTGTACAAGGACATATACCAGAATATCTCAATGCAACTTTATTGTCAAATAAATAAGTGTTTGTCTCCTGACTTAAATTTACGAAGTCGAGTAAGATAGTGACTAGCGGCTGTCCGTATACGACGTGGATATTTTCTTGGGCGACTAGGGCAGGGGGTTAAAAAGGGGGAGTCAGCAAATCAAAATTGGCTACGTGAAATACGAAAAGCCCACTAGTATATATATATGGAAACATCTTGTAGAAAATTTCTTCTCTCCCTGCATCAGCACCATCTACTGCCACTTACTCTCATCTACTGAATTAGTAAAAAAATGAAGATCAGCGTCAGTACTCTATTCCTGGTTTCTGCAGTGTTCCTGGATTCTATTGGTAAATATATAGTAATATAACATCTTGACTTTTCTTACTTCTCCCTTCTCTACATCACAACCCCTAACATTCTTCACATCCCTCACTTTTCATACTTTCTACCTCCTCACTTTCCTGACTTCTCTTTCTCTACTTCCGCTTTCTCACATCCAAAAATTATATTCGATTCTCCTACTTCCCAACACCTCAAATTTCACTCTTCCAGTTCCATGACTTCCCTCAATTCTCCATCTTTTACTTCCCCTGATTTCACTCTCATACTTCTCCCCACCATCACTTCCCTTATTTGTCCATCCTCTGCATCCCCTAATGCCACTTATAAACTTTTACTTATCCTTCATTTCCTTAGTTCTTCCTCATCCATATAAATTCCATTTATAAGAATGATATAGATCGAAATAAAGCGTAAAAGTGAATTTAAAACAAAAATTTCTTCACCCGTGAAATTTTATTTTGTACCTTACATTGCTTTTTATTTTTACCTCAGTACGTAATTAAACATATGCGAAAGCCGCTAGGAATAAAAAATATATATACTGGCATGCTATATAAATATAAATTCAATTTACCTCCAAAAACGGAGCATTTCCATACATTTTTATGGAAATACTATGTCTATACAAATGAGAAATTTAATCAGAAATTTAATCACATATATGTGAGATAACGGCTACTTATGTATCTATTTGTACTCTTATGATGCAATGAAATATTCCTCAAATACAGTTATTAACCAAATTTTTCACTGAAGCATTAATCAGTTTGTTCTTTACTTTGTAAAAATGAGGATGATGTGTACTTTTGTTTTCACTTTGGCAGTCATCGTTAATTCTATTGGTGAATATAGTAATATATCTATCATTCTTATTATGTTTTATATAACACAAACATGAATACGGCTTCTTCTCAGGCCTGTGGAGCGAACCTAAGATCCCCGTTTCCAGCTTATATTCAAATAATAGCCATTTGTATATTTACACTGTAAAAACTAGATTTCTTTTTTTTACGGTGTTTTTTTTCGCGTCCTTTTTTTTGAATAGGATAACATCATGCTGTTATTTCCAAGGCAAAGTAAACATGATTCTGGGTTCCCACCGGTGGTCATTACGTCAAAAATCATGACGTCATAGATATACCTGGCCATTGCATACTTACGAACGTGAACAGCGGCACTTAAGGGGATTTATCAGAGTTAGAAAATGGGATTCCAGTTTTCAGCCGCACAGTTGAATATTTTTGTCTAATTTTTTGCATACCTCATCTGAATATTAGTCTGTTTTGCTGAAAGAAGCTGGTTTTTTTTAACAAATGTGTGTATTTGATGTTATAAAGAAAACGAGAAGAACAATAGAATAAAATTCCAGTGACGCTCCGTGTTAGCTCAGTTAGCATTCACACGGTATGTACATTGACCCTTATCAAACTCACAAGGCAGAAACCCCGGAGCGCGTCAAATTGCCCATAACGAATGACACGATAGTATACCCAGATACACCGCTCAGTGGGAAGAAACGCGTTTTTTCGGTCAAAAAAGTCTACAGCCTTCAATTTTACCCCGTTTTGAAATTATTTTTTTCAAATTGAAGGCACTAATTTCCAAAGAGCACCTTGGTCAGATATTTTTGCGTTTTCATATGTTTATTTATTATATGTTTACTCAAAGTATGAGAAAATCGAGATTGTTCACGAAATCATTATTTGCTCTTTAACAACGATTTGCATATAATGAAACTCATCTTAAATCAACGTAAGAGTACCCCCAGAATACAAATCATTTGATTATTGCATGTTTTAATCATTTTAAACAAATTACATTAACACATAGCCAAACTCTGTCATTTTGGTTCAAAAAAATAATTTCTTGGATGAAAATGCTTTGAATTGTAGTGAGAGTGACTGTTGTCAGAATTTACATGAAAAATCCACAATTGTAACTGTTACAAACAATTTGTTACAAAAATCTGGAATTCGCAGTTTTTCTATTTTGGGCTTTTCTTCATTGTTTGGATTTATTTAGATATTCGGACAAATGATATATGTTCTGGAAATGCTTCAAATTATTGCGCCTGTGATCGTCAGTACAATTTCTATGAAACGTTAACATTAATTTGTGGTTTTTCAATTTAGTATTTTGCTTCATCATCTAAATTGATGCAGATATTCTTGAAAAGAACATCAGTTCAAACATATTTGTTGAAATACAACAATTTTGATTTTGTGAACAATTGAAATAAGTAAACATAAAACTTAAGCAGCATTTTTTTTTACTTCAGCATTTTGTGCCTACAAAATACTTTTCTTTTTAAACTAAAATTGCTTAAAATTTTTGTGTCAGAAATTAACAGTCACTATTTCTATGTGAAATTAACAATAAATCATTGTTGCTATCTATTTATTTAATTTCACATATCACGAATTTTTCACGTATTCAAAAAAGCCATTTATTGATCCATTGTGCCGGATCTGGTTATGGGTCACCTAAGGTAGTGGAAAAATGCCAAAACTTTTAATTTTCCAGAATATCTGAAGTATTTCTTGAATGATTCAGACGAATCTGAATTTGAAAAAATCGCTAATTTAAATATGTCGCAACACAAATTTCTTATAACAATTGTATATCGTTTATTTTTTATGAAAATAGTGATTACAAATCTTTCTCACAGAAACTTGAAGCAGTTTCAGTGAAAAAAATCTTTCCAGGCCAAGGTGCCAAAGCTTTGAATTAATTTCTTTAATTTGTTTACAAAATTGACACTTGTTGTATTTGAACAAATATAATTAAACCTATGTTATTTTTAAGAATATCTGCATCAATTCAGATGATGAAACAAAATACTAAATTAAAAAACCACAAAGTAATGTTGATGTTTTATGGAAATTGTTACTGACTATCACTCGCGCAATAATCTCAAGTATTTTCAGAACATATATAATTTTTCCGAATATCTACATAAATTCAGATAATAAAGAAAAAACCAAAATAGAAAAACTACACATTTAAAATTTTTGTAAAAAATTTTTAATGTAATTTGTTTATATTAATTGAAACATGCGATGATCAAATTATTTGTATTCTGGAAGTACCTTTGCGTTGATTTAGGATGATTTTCATTCTATGCAAATCGTTGTTAAAGAGTGAATAATGTTTTCGTGATAAATCTCGATTTTCTCATACTTGGAGTGAACATATAATAAATAAATATATGTAAATAATATATGTACTCCAGACTTTTTCGAACGGAAAAAATGCGTTTCCTCCCAAAGTGCGGTGTATCTGGGTATGCTATCGTGTGAACTTCAACATTTCTATTATTACTGCAAATAATAACCGCTTTTCATGAGTCTTTTTTTCAAAGTATATAAATAAACTGATTTTGATAATTGGAATTAAATCAAGATATCCTTTCATAATTTTAGTTTTTTAGAACGGCCAGAATCTGATAACAACGAAAGGGTGATTCGTTATGGGTAATTCGACGCGCTCCAGGGTGTCTACCTCGTGAGTTTGATGGTGGCACTCCAACTCAGTCCCTCGATCAGAATTGAGGGGCGTGGCCGCACACAAATTCAGTCCCAAATTCAGTCCCAAATTCAGTCCGGTGGCACTCTCTCCTCCGTTCTTTTGTTAGCCCACCACAAGCGGCCCCTTCGTACCACCGTACGAGATTCTGGAACCTTGCGCCTTACTCTCCCTTCCTGAAAGGGAGAGAATGTCAGCACAGTGAAAGAGAAGTGGAGGGCGAGTGAAGCTGACTTTGCTCGGCTCCGGTGTGTCTTCACGGGACGGAGTTCGAGTGCAGCCGCGTGTGATGAGGGTCAGTGGTCATGCCGTGAAAATTCTAACTGAGCTAACACTGAGTGACAGTGCAATTTTATGCAATTTTTTTTTTTTTTTTTATAACATTAAATATAAATATTTTCTTTCAAACCAGCTCTGGTGGACGAAACAGACTAATATTCAGATACGGTATGCAAATATAAAAAAAAATATTCACCTGTGGCGCTGAAAACTGGAATCTCGTTTTCTACCTCTGGTAAATCCGCTTTAGGACGGTTCCCACGACTCGCACTAGAAATATAGCCTCATAATTTTCATTTAATCGTCAGAAAGATGCTTTCTGCAAAGAAGCGTTGAATTCAGTCAAATGTACGAGAAATAAACGTGCTGAAAAAAAATTAATGTTCTATTTCCTCTTGCAGAATGTAGTTCACAGCCCGCCATGAATCCTAATAGTGAAAGTAATCCTGGCCCTTCTTCTTCTTTTGCGGCTCGACAAGAACATGTCAATGATCGAACTCCTCCGGAGGAGGCTACTTTTCGTGGCAGGTCCAGTTTTCCTGCTAGCAGGAACCTTTCTGGTGAACGAAATCCTGGTTCTTCTTCTTCTGCCAGGCAACATTCACCTGACCGGACGTCTCCAGCGGAGGCTCCTATTCGTTCCAGGTCCATTTCTCCACCCGGCAGGCCTCCTTTAGATGGAGTACTTGGATTTACAATGGAACAACTTGGATATGTTCGACTTATTTCTTGCAGAAATCAAAACCTGAAATTCGAATTTCGAAGATATGTTATTCCTGCCGGTTTACCAATTAGATTGCGAGCAGAAAAGAATGTATATGTGCCCGTGCTATCCCGAGAATATATTGTATTATCAACATCCAATGGTGACGTTTTTGCAATACTGGAATATAGTGGGACTCTTATTGGAGTGTATAGGACAAATAAAAATCGTTCGCGCATAAAAATAAATATGATGAGCAACGCAGTTGATAATTTGACTCAAGATGAGATTAAGGATTGTCCAGTAGGCAAAAGGCTACTAATTTTCCCAAACAATTTCATTAAAGTTTCTGAAAATTACGATACACTACAGTCTGAACGGAATCCCAATATCGAATGTAATCCAGCTTCTTCTGCTCCTGCCAGACAACATTCTCATGACCGGACATCTCCAACGGGCTGGCCTCCTTCAGATCAAGTATTAGGATGCTCGATGGAACAACTTGGATATATTCGACTTATT
This sequence comes from Andricus grossulariae, assembly GCA_011634705.1. NCBI lineage: Eukaryota > Metazoa > Arthropoda > Insecta > Hymenoptera > Cynipidae > Andricus > Andricus grossulariae. The sequence goes on from JAABKJ010004772.1 coordinate 7,751, forward strand.
CCCAAGACAAATCAGAACCGTCAATTTGAATTTCGAAAATATGTTATACCTGCCGGTATGCCAATTAAATTGCGAGTACGACTGAATGTATATGTGCCCGTGCCAACCCGAGAATATATTGTATTATCAACATCCATTGGTGACGCTTTTGCAATATTGGATTTTAGTGAGACTCTCCTTGGAATGTATAGGACAGATGGAAATCATTCGCGCATAAAAATAAATATGATGAGCGGCGAAGTTGATATTTTGACTCCAGATGAAAAAAGGGAATGTCCAGTAGGCAAAAATCAACCAATCTTCCCAAACAGTTTTATTAAAGCTTTTGCAAATTACGATTCACTACAGTCCGAACCTGACCATACTTTATCTGAGGAGCCTCCTCTTCATGTCATGTCCGGGTCTCCTCCGGGCCCGCTTCCTTCTCGTAAAGTACTTGGATATTCACTTTCAAAACTCGGCTTTATTAGGCTTATTCCCGAGACAAATCAGAACCGGCTATTCGAATTTCGAAGGTATGTTATTCCTGCATGTTTAACCATTCAGTTGCGAGCAGAGGGGAATAGATATGTGCCTGTGCCAACCCGAGAACATATTGTTTTATCATCATCCAATGGTGACGTTTTTGCAATACTGGAGTATACTGGGATTCTTCGTGGAATATATAAGGCTAATGGATATCATTCGAGATTAAAAATAAACATGATAAGCGGTACAGTTGACGATATGACCGTAACTGAAATGAGGGAATGTCCTGTAGGCCAAAAAAACCCAATCTTTCCACGTTGTTTTAAAGAAGTTGCTTCCAATGAAGACACTCTACAGTATGTGTATCATTAATTCAATAAAAAAAAGATGAACTCAAATATATTATTCTTTGTAATCCGTAGTCGTATCAAGATTAAATAAAAAGATTTAAGTACGAATTATTGTTATTGCTGAAGCTGGTAACAGAATTTTTATCATTTTTTCAGCTGCAGCGTATAGTTTATAGGGATATTATTGTTTTAGTGCAGTCTAGTAGCGTCATTGTCCACGCGCAACGGCAGGCACAGTGGAGCGAAATCAAATAATATAGTTAACGATCAATTTTAGGACTCAGTTCTCATTGATTTTAGATTTCATTTTTATAGAAAAATTTTTTATTGAATTTACAACTAATATGTGTAAGCGATTTTTGAATTGATATTGTTCAAAATTGTTCACTTATGCAAATAGTTAACAAATATTGATTCCCTTCTTTTTCCTTTATCATTTGGTGAACAACTTTCCAACTCTCATTATCTTTTGAATTCAATTCACAGGCGTGTATGCCAGCGAAAAATGATAGAATAATATTTTTTTATTGCAAAATTATCATTTCAAGTAGAAATGATATTATCATTATCGATTATTAGAGTTCAAAGCAATATTTTGACGAAAAAATTACTTGCTTTCATTGAAAATGGTTTAAACTTAAACGAAAAGAATGGGGTGTTAGCAAAGTAGTGTGATTTTCAACCAATTAGTTGAATTTTCAAAAAAAAGGAGAATTTTTAATGAAAAATGTAATATTTGTATCTTCAACTGAAACGATAAATCTAAAACAAAATTTGTTATCCCACTGTAGTGTGAAGTAGTTTTTAAACGTTTTGTAAAGAATTTCAACGAATTTGATAGGGTTTTGAAGATTACAGATGATTTTAATTATTTCAAGGTATTTTAAGCGTTTTCCAAATATTTGGTATGACTTCTCGCGATTTTAGCAAAAGATTCCTCATGCTGCAAAGATTTCAAGAGATATGAAAAATTTCAATTGCATTTGGAAGGGATTTATCCAATTTTAAAGGATGATTTCATCATATTTTGAGGGATTTTAAAGAATTCGACAAGATTTTCTCGAATTTTATGAATAATGTAGCTCAGATGACTTATTATGTGAAAAAATATAACCCGACAGGAAAAAAGGACTTTTTTCTGAGAAATGTATTTCTAACCTTATTACATCTTGAGAACCACAAGTAATTTTCTTACTGAATAGTAAAAAGATTCCAATTTTTTACGTGTCATCTGCACACTTTTCTTCATATAAGTACACAAATTTTGTAAGCCGCCTCAAAATTTTAATAATCATAAAAGAATAATTTGAGAATATTGTTAGTGTTGAAGTATTGAGCAAAACAGAAAAAGTTTTGGTCGCGGTTTTTATCAAAAAGTTGAATTGTTTTTAAAATAAGGCCAAGAATTTACACGATATAATCCGATTGCTTCAAATTTGAAACCAAAAGTTTTTCATTAGAGAAATAATTGCAAATTTCAATTTTTAAAAAATTGCCAGCTTAAAAAAATAATTGAATTTAAAAGTGACGATTCTCTGCAGTCGGTGTACCATTAATTCAATCTAAAAATATCTACATGAAAAATAATATTTTTTCTAATTCGAAGTCAGATGAAAAAGTATGTAACTGGTAATTACATTACAAAGACAGAATATTATGATTCCTAAGGCTGCTTGCTTTCAGTGTTTCCAAAAAATGGAAAAAAAGAGTTAATTTTACAAACTGTTTGAAAATTCCCCTACATCGTGTTCGAAAAGTCCATAAAGATGATTATGCTTTAAAAAATTAGGATATGAATTCTGAGATGAAAGAATACTGTCCTGTTAGCGGCACACATATAGGGTAAGAGATTTAAAAATACTAGAATTTTCTACACAACTGATAAAATGAAATTTCAATAGTTCAACTCTCAAGCAAGTAGTTGCATTTTCAAGCAAGATGATCAGTTTACTACCAAAAAAGATGAGTTTAAACCAAAATATATAAATTTACAACAAAATAGTTGATTTGTTGACTACAAATGATTAATTTTCGATCAGTAGTGAAATAAGTTGATTCGCAGTTTAAAAAAATTATTTTTCAACGGAATAGTTAAATTTTAATTTAAACTGTTATCTGCGGGTGCGTATTTTATGATCTTATAAATTTTTATTTATTTCACATTGATTTTGCTCTGTATTTTTAGATTATTTAGAGAAAAATTTACATATTTTTGTTGTTGCATACATAGTTTGAATTTAAAATTGCATTTTGCAACAAAGTGTGTAGAATTTTTTGTGATGAACAATTTTTAAAGAATGTTGCAACTTATATTGCACAGTTTGGATGGAGAATTGATTGGCAGAAAATGGCTGGCTAACGAACTTGTCCTTTCCTCTGACGTAGAAAAAACTCAGGTTTTTATTAGAATTGATTTTTGCTTCCAAAGGAACTGCAACAAAAAGAAACCCCTCTTGCTAAAAACAAACCAAAAACGATGAGTTAGTTCTAAGGAGACTCTGTGTGGACATTGAAAGGAAACAAATTTTAATAGAGTCTGTTTCCAAAGAATCTATTCAATGTAATTTTCAGGTTATGTAGCCAACTTGTAAACATAAAGGCTGAATAATATGCAAGAAACTTTCAGTCTTAAGTCAGCGGTCGATTACTTCAAATCGTTCCCTAGCTTACCAAGCCAACCCAAATAAAAAAAATTCGACTTGGCTAAGTCTCATAGGACTATAGAACTGGATAGGTGAACCAGAGAGGCTTCATCGCGAGGTGTAGCTACGCTGGGGAACTGACGTACTCTGGTCAGTGGGGCTTAAACGAAGGAGTATTCCTTTTTTAGGTTCATCATGATTTTAAATTAAGTGAATTGTTTGATTAAAGTAGGTATGATAATAACAATGTTAATTATGATTGAAGTTGAATGATTCAAGTTGCTCATGCATACAAAAATATGTTTTACAATTGAAGTACGAAATACTTTATTGCACTAGTGCATATGAAATATATTCTTGACTTTGAAATATATTTCGTTCCGTCAATTTACATTTCCTCAGTTTGAAGAAATATTCATTTCCATTCATGGGAAGTTCAGTTAGAACAATGGGTCATTCATTTGATTTGAAGTGTATTTTTTTGACTTAAATTAATATTTCTTTAATTCAAATATATACTTCCCTTCAACAAATACGTCGCAGATATAAATCATTTTTTAATTCAAATTTTGAAAATAATCAGTACTTTCAATTACATCAGCCAAGTAAAATTGACTTGGTAAAAGCAACAGTTTTCTGAGTATATGAGTATGGAATTTACTATACTATGTTAATTATTTCAAATTTTATTTCAACGCATATTTGTTTCTTTTGCTTCACATTTCAAGTATTTGGTTGCTAATGACAATGATTGGTATTTAAAGAGTGGCACCTGAAAGACATTATTCCCCTATTATCCACCATTTTTTGTAAAAAATCACACCATTTCCTCTCTTCGATGAGCATTTCGGACTACCCAGTCTGATATTTCTTTACATTTGATTATTCTTGATTTATTATTGTCATTCAGAAGAAGAAAAAAAGCAGAATGAACGTCAAATCCATATTTAGCCAACAACTGCGTTACTTTTAGAAGGGAGTACAAATTGACGTCGGGTCGGGTATCGGGTCCGCAACCCGGCCTGAAAACACAAGAGTCTAGGATGGGTTGAAAACTCAATCCATGCCGATTATCCTAGAGTTCGGAGTGCTGAAAATAGTTCAGATGGAAACATCACGACCAAACGGCGAAACGACCACATTGAGTGGACGAATCAACTCAAGGACGACATTATCAATTGCTTAGTTTATGGTGCAAGATTGGATGGTCAAGATAGAATGCATCCCGTGTTCAATGTGTGATTGACTACATAATATCTGGTAGATTATTTACGGGCAGGATTCGAAAGTATGCCCAAGAACTGAGGATCTTGAATCACACACTGAACAAGTCAAAGCTGCTGACAATGAAGCAGCATATTGTTGAGAAAATACAACTGTGATCTGACGCCAGAAGAAGAATACAGAAAAAGGAGAGTGGGATCTCGGAGAATCAAACGTTTCTCGCTGACCCATCTCGCCTCTTCAGTTAACACTCTGTTTCTTTCAAAAATCCACACAAGCCAAATGAGGTACAAACAACGTGGCTCGAAAAAAGCTGGAGCAGGCTGTCGAGAGAACCTGCTAATTGACAGGTTGGTCTGTACAGACCCTTCGCCTGAATTTTTAGATCAGAATTAAGGAAAGTGCATTACTCCATGTAGATGCTTCAATTGTGAAAGCCGAAGTGAAGAAAGCAGAAATTCAAAAGTTCCATCAAGAGCTACTCGACAAGAAAATGCACGGAACTTTTCACACGAACGTAGAAAAACAGTCCTTTTCGAAAGAGCAAACATTTGCTTTCCTCAGATCATCAGGGCTTAATTCAGGTACATAGGGTTTTATTTTCGAATGCCAGGACGGTGTCATTTCCACCTCAGCATACCGTGACAAGACCTTAAAAGGGAATAGCAACGACTATATCCAAAATATTCGGTACAAGTAATTGTCCTTATGATCGGTACTCTCGAAGTTGCAAAACTACCACTGGTTCGTAACTTTGAAGCCATACCCGCGTGCGAGAAATATGCAAAGGCATTTGCGAGATGGATGCAGAAAGCTGTCATCCTTGGGTCGCTTCGTGTCCTCAAAACACACGAGGGTTTCGCCGGCCTGTCGTTGTGATTTCATCGTGTCCTGTGACCACCCATCTCACGGTTGTGAGACGCGCCCATGAGTGAGATTTACCGCGTTCCTACTGGGAGCCGGTGTCATTTTTAGATGGCAGTTGCTCCCAGTGGGACCCTGCGGTAGTTGTTGACCTTATTTTTAAATAAATATATATATATATATATAAGGACATAAATGTAAGGCCAAATTCATAGTAGCCATATTCATAACAGCATCTCTTATGCCATCTACTAGTGCCTTACACGCACTCACTCTTCTCAATGAATAGTATGAAACTCCTAAACTTTAGGTTTACCAATAATGTAGAGCGATTTGGAAAAACATCGTACAAAATGAGAACCAAAAATATTCCATATGAAGTTATAATATAAAAGATCAATTATTTACATGGAATTTCATTGAATTCAACTTCTGTCCACCTATCACAGAAACTTTTTTTTAGATTATAGGTATGCACATAAAAACTGTAGACACTGAAAATATATTACTATTTTTTGACGGATAATATTTTAAGCCTGTCTCCAGTAAAGGCAAATAAGTTTTTCTCTTAATGTCGTCGTGGCAGTATCGATAACATGTAATCAGGATAGCCGCTAAAATGTAAGTAAAATTCTCAGGTATTTCCTGGTCAAATAAAATTAAGCAGTATCTCAAAATAAAAGTTTTGTGAAATTATTGAAAATGTTTTTCAAGCAGAAATCGTTTAAATTTAAATTAATTCCATTTAAATCGTAACAATTTCAGTTACACATGAAAAGCTCTCAAAATGGAACATTGAAATTTGTAATGTTATTAACTGAAAAGTTAGCACTAGAAATTTTAAAGATTCACATTTATTAAATACATAGTTCAGCTATTTGAGCTTCCAATTTGAAAAAGTTTAATTTTGAACAATTTCAAATCATAACTTTTAGAAGGATTTAACTTTAAGTGGTTTTATTTTGAACACTTAATTAAAATTGGTCCAATTTAAATAAACAAGTCAAATATTGCTTTATTTTAAATCGTTTCATGTTGAACACTTCATAAAAAATTGTTCAATTTAAATTATTTCCAATTTGTCAGTGTTGTCCAATCATAAATCTACGAATTTGAAATTATTTGAAAATTCAAAGTAATTCATAAAGTTTTAATCCAATATTTACGATTGTTCACTATTAATCCGTTAGGGACGTAGGGGTCCTGGAGGACCCACTTTATTAAAATCACTGTAAAAAATCGAAATTAAATAATTCTACATTTCTACCCATTTAGTCATGTTCTCGAGTCCAAAAGGAAGCCGGGTTACCATTATCATTTATATTTTATGTTTTTTCTGTTGATTGTAGTACATACTAAAAGCGCTCGTTCATAAAAATTTACATTTTGCAAAAATCCGGGTACCTAACATTTGATTTTCGAGTAAAAAAAGTAGTAATAGAGGTGCTTTCTTCATTCCAAGTCTTGGATCTTGTTAATAAGATGAAATACTAAGAATTAGGAGCTTGCTGAGTTTAGTTCCATCCAGCAGTTTATGGGACATCGTATTCAAAAGTAGTGGGTCCCGTAGGACTCACCCAGTCTTCCCAGGTAAAAAATTGGACGTAGCTGCAATAATTTCTAAAAAAATGTCTGCATAAAATTATTATTCTCCAATAAAAACTTTTGAAAATTGTGAGTTATCCTATTCGAAAAGAAGGCGCGAATCACATTTTATCTGGGATGTGCGCAGAAACTTGAAACTTCGACGACGCATTTTTAATTTTTGTCCGAAAAAATAACCCTTAAAGGCCGTATGGATCCTCCAGGACCCACTTGAGAAAATTTATTTCTAGGCACTTTTGACCAAAAACAGCAATGGGATTCCCTAAGTTGGAGCAGTTTCAGGTATAATATACGCAAATGTAGTCAATTTTGCCCCGGGAACAAGGTCCCGTCCCTAACAAGTTAAGAGTTTCTTGAATCATTTCATATTCTAAGGAAATTTTAACACTGCCCTGCAGACGTGAAAAGTATTATTAGTATTATTAGAGAGAAATAAGCTGGTCTTTAATAACGAGTGTGAAGTTTGCTACATAAGTTAATACAGACCAATTCCTTCCGAGTTGCGCATTTCATACTTGACAATGTTACAAATTGAGCTTTTCAAACTTGAAGGAATTTCCAATTAAACTCATTAAAAATGGTATAATTTTATGCGATATCAAATTAGTGATATTTGAAGTGATTGGAAAGGTTTTCGTACAAAATTTTTTCTGAATTCCCGATCGAAAAATAAATTCTTTATCATTTTACGGTTTAGCGGCCACCCTGAATTGTATAAGATAATTCGCTGCCATAAAATTGTAGTGTTCTATTTCCACATCTTTACACGGAATTGGTATAAATTTGAACGTGAGATACGAAATTATCAAAAAGATCAATAATGATTACTGACTACCGCGCGATTTGTTCCTTACTGTTTGGAATGTCACTTAGTATAAGTAGTATCCTAGTACTCTGAAAAATGATAAGACATCCAATTTTTTTCTTCGTCCCCTTGCCGAAAGTACGTCTTCCCGGCTGCATTTCTCTCCAGGAACAGTGGCTTTTGCGGCCTGCTAGAGTTAACGCGACCTCTGATTGGCTGCGAGATTTTTGTGGTTTGCTGACGTAGCAACCTGACTTAACAACGCTCACTCAGTATTGTGTTATTGTGTACTTAGTCTCCGAAAAAAATTTATCTTGACAGGTGAATGAAAAAACGAGTGCGTCATTGTGTTCAACCTCAAAACTGATCGCTTAACGTTATTGCGATTTTTGTGCATAAAAAGTCGTCACAAAACCTCAAAAATGGTCGACTCCTCGTCTAAAGGTTCTACGGACGAGGAAGAAGTATTGCGAAAAAAATAAAAAATATGTGTTTTTGATACCCGCCCCAACCAGCAAAACCTCGGCTCCGCCTCGGCTTTGCAAAAATTGGATGGGTGACCGAATCCCATGCATCCACTCAGCTGACCGAGAGCAGCGGCGGCGGCGCTACGCGAGGTGGCCTCAGCGCGTGCTGATGCAGGCCACAAAAGAAAAGGCATCCGAGCTAGCAGCCGACAACGCATTTTATTAATAAAACATTAATTATTAAACGTACTTTCGGCTGAGGATGAAGAAAAATAGTATACGACACACGGCCAGAAATATTGGATGCCCTGGCGTGTATGATATGAAGTCAGAGGTGAAGCCCGGAAATTCAACTTTCTGGCCTTGGATCGTAATATACTATTTTGTTATAGGGATGTTATTTTTTAAATTTGTGAAATAATCATTACAAGCCGAGAAATTGGTCTTCAAAAGTAGGGTAACTTTGATAAAGCATATTTTTAATATAATCAATATTTATTGAAATTTGGTAAATAACATCCCTAGCTTATTCCTTTACGAATCGAGGCATACCACATACGTCATATTTTTCACAATACTTTCGGGGAAATGAAAATTAGTGAATAAATTGCAAATTAAATATATACTTTCATACATACATACTTTCCTAGGGTTTTGGCTAGTTTTGTTACAAGTTAGGAAACAGAAATTCTGATAGGAATCGGAAAGGGTGAGTTTCGTTGTTGAAAAATTTGTGCTTTTTTTGCAAGTTTTGCTAACAATGTTGAAGAAAGAAAGTTTGCTAGGTTTCGCACAGGTTGAGATTTTTAATTAGTTTTGTTAAATGTTATGTAACAGGAACTCTGCGAGGAATCGAAGACAGTAACTTTATCTTACGTTTGGGCGTCAATTGAGGTCAGTCTGTGGGTTGAGACTGATTCAAAAGTTATTAAATTAAATGAAAAGGGTAACTAATTTACAAAAGGAACAGCAAATTAATTTCAAAATCAAAGTGAATGTTTACTGCTAATACTATTTACATTGCAGGTTCGCGTCTTGTTCTAACCGTGTGGGTATTGGGATTTTTGAGCTTGAGATATAGCTGGGGGGGGGGTGTCTCGTACCTTGGATTCGAGAAAGTTCTACTGGGGGCAGCGAGTGTGGCGGGTGGTCCAGTTATTGGGACGCAAATGGAAACGATGTGTCAGTCGGGTGGAACCCAGGGAGATCCAGAGGAAGGGGGGGGGGGTTCTTGTATTGGGTCTTTTTCGCTCGGGTTAAGGGTTGCAGCGGAGAAACCAGGAAAATGTGGCTTGGGCCGAAGCCCGGGGAGATTTGACTTCTTGGTCTCGAGGACCGTAGTTTTACGGGCTTCGCTTTAGCGGCAGCGCAGCACTCGCGACGCAGATGAGTGGTGGTTCACTAACGAGGATCGTTTCGTCGATGTCGCTGGGAGGGGGTTTCGCGCGATTGGTTCGCTCTCGCTACGCAAAAGTCTACGAGCATCGGACGAACAGCTGAACCGCGCTTGCGCTGTAGGTTGCAACAAAGGCTTCAACATTTTTACGGGGCTGCGCGACTCAGTTTCTTCTAAGTCGAATGACAGGTGAGGTTAAGATGTCCTGGCGACGAAAGAAAGAATCATGGATGTTTGCCAAACATTATTCGTAGTTATAAATATTATTTATAACCATGAATATCATTTGGCGGACTAATGCTGAGTGTAATGAAAAGAATAAGGCTAAATTTTTAATATATTACATACACTTATCAGACATTTATAACTTAAAAATTATTTAGAAAAACGATACAGATTCTGAAAAGGAATTTAGTGTTTTATACGTTTAAATTTGTAAAACTATTTTACATGTGGAGACGACGAGTGAAATTTTTTTTTTTTTCCTTGTAAGTTGTACAATAAGCCGAATCCCAGATTTAATAGTGTTCAGTTCCGTTCCCTTCAGCTCAGTTCAGTTTAGGTCAGTTCAAATTCTTTTTATTTCCTTATAAAAGTGTAATTGTAAGAGTCGAGGGGACTCGCATCAAAAAGCACCCAGAAAACGAATTTGATTTAAAACAAATAATTTATACAAGTTTCGATCGCCATATTGGATCCGATATCTTAAACATCAAAGTTTTGATGATGGTTTTGGAATCAGCGACCAAAAAAACCCACTGGGAAATGAGTTTTGTGAAAAATAAATAATTTTAACAAAATATTGTCGCCATATTGGATCCGCCATTTTGGATTTCGAAGTTTTGATGATGGATTTGGAATCAGCGACCAAAAAATCAAGTAGAAAATTAGTTATATGAAAAACAATTAATTTTCTATAAATTTTGTTACCATATTGTATCCGCCATTTTGAAGTTTGAAGTTTTGATGATAGATTTAGAATCAGTGACCCAAAAAACCACTGGAAAATGAGTTTGATGAAAAATAAATAATTTTTACAAAATGTGGTTGTCATATTGGATCCGCCATTTTGAATTTCGAAGTTTTGTCGATGGAATCGAAATCAGAGACGCAAAAAACAACTAGAAAATGAGTTTCATGAAAAATAAACAATTTTCAAACAATTTCGTCGCCATATAGGATCCACCATTTTGAATTTCGAAGTTTTGTTAATGGATTTGTAATCAACGACCTAAAAAACAACTAGAAAGTGAGTTTTATGCTTCATGGATAGTTTTTTTAGTTTTGGCCAATTTTTATGTGCTCATTTCCCACTGTGCACTGTGTGCCGGAGGAGAGCCAAAAGTCCGAGGTGTCAAAGAAAAATATGATTCTCCCAATTAGGAATGGAGTAGATGCTGCGCAGATAACGCTGATTAATCTGCGCGTCAACACATAATGGACATCGTTGTGGTACGATGGTTTCTACAATGCTGACTGCGACAGAAGTCGTAACCAGCAAGGAAGCGCAGACTCGATAATCTAAGCCGAGGCGACTTCCACATCCGCCATTCGAAAGAGAGCCTACCGCAAGCCCCTAGGACGCCACAGCGTTCAAACTGGTGAAGAACAATCTCAGAACTCAAGTAGAGGGAGGAGATCCGAGGCCACGGGGAAGAACACTAAGAAGGAGTAATCTGCACCCAAGACGATGATTAAGGAAAATCTGAGACGCGCATTGGGGATTAGTTACGCCAAAGTACTCAAGAAACGGAAGTAGCAGGTCAATCTGATAAACTTAGCGCTAAATTCGAGAAAATTAGGGAGATCAATCAAAGATGTTGAGGTCCTTATAGAAATGGGAGCGACGTCAGAGGAAAGAACGAAACTGAAGTCGGCCATTAAGGAAGCTGCTGGGGAAAGCAGGAGTGGTTCACCATCTTGTCCTCAGGATTAAAGAAGAGATTCTAGATGTCGACCCCACCACTGAGATGGAGGCGGTAGAAGAGGCGCACAGTAGTTGAAATAAGGAATTTACTGTTCAAAAAAGTCTACCGCCTTTAATTTTCATTCGATTTACAATGTTTTTTTACACTTATGATAATGAAATTTTTAAATGATCTGTCAGATGAGGTTTTTTAATTTACCTTTGTTTATATTTATTTACTTAACGTTAAGTGTGGCAAAATGGGCAATTTTTTATATTTTTTTTTATTTCAGCAGCGACTGTGAAATATCAGAAAACGTCTTAAATCCATACAGGGCTCCTAACAAAATACAAATAATTTAGATAATACTCAACTTAATTGCATAAATAAATAAGGTGAACAATTTAGCAACAGAGTGCTTTAATAATGAAAAAACTTTTTTTATTCAAAAAACTTAATAGATTCGAAATTTTCTGCATTTTTAGGAAAAACCTTTGTTTTTTTAAATCAAGTTTGACTCAAAATACATTACATGATAAGCTTAACTACAAAACGTTGTTGACTATTATCAACCGCCATTTTTGTATACACATTTCATAAAAAAAGTAAATGTTTGTAAATTCGCGTTTAATCTTTAGTTTTAACGCATGTCTGCCTCAAAATCCATTGCCCGAGAGGTATAATGATGATCAATGAGCCTACAAGTGAGGATTTCGTAGCCTATTGAGACGTTAATTTAAGTCTTAACAGAATCTTAAAAAAAAAGTTTTTCAACTTTCGTAAACAAATTTTGTGAAACAAAAATTAAAAAAAAAAGGTTTGAAAAAAATTTGGTGAAAAAAAATGTTTGAAAAAAAAATTTGGTGAACAAAAATTTTGGTGAAAAAAAATGGCTGGAAAAAAACCTGCGCTGGGCTTTTTCTTTAGCATGCTAAGTTTCTGAACCTCTTCATAGATGGATAAAGTTATATTGTCGTTCATTTCATTTATGCTACCAACAATCTGTTGATTAGAAAAATTAAGTTCAATATTTTGTTCATACTGTGACCAATGTTCCTCTTTCCATCTCAGAGGCTCAATGGCCCCCACTGCTGTTTATCTTATGATCCGAAGCTGTGACAATATTTAGTACCCTAAAGTCATTTACAATGTCCATAATCATCAAGTAGCATGAAATTAGAGCAATGATGCTTGGATGGTCAGAACTATTGTAACATTTGAAAGATCCAGGTCTATCCCCACTATATCTACCGTTTGCAATCACAAGCTCATTGCTCTCCTTTTCCTCGCTTATTAATTTCCTGATCTAGAGAGAGTCTGTCTGGATATGCCTGGTTCCCCTCCGTCAGCGCTTTTCTATCTAAAGAACCCAGGTTTCTCATTCTCGAATTAAAATCTCCTCCCACTACTACCGGCAAGTAAGCTGAATAATACCCCCCTTTCCTCTTCCCCTCAAGTGCTCCCTTACTGCGCATGAGTACATCAAATTATATTACGAAAGATTCTGCCGGTCGGCATCAAAGTGAGAGGACATGTAACCCATTTTCTGATCAAACAAAGAATATCCTATCCTAATTGTAAATGGTTCGACATCGATATTATTTATAAACCCTCAAATATTCCAACAAATTATTTGAAGGTTCAAATTACCAGACGTTGTTCCAATATCGAATCTGAGTACGAGCTAGACGAGTTCTTTCAGGGTCGGGCAAGGTGTTTTTTGTTCTTCACCGAATTTGCAGCCGATGAAAAGTTACCGAGGGTGCCCCCTTTTTTATTTCATGACTCAGCTGACGCTTTTCTCTTTAGAGGGATTCTTAGATTTCCATTATTTAATGATGATTCTATTTCTTCCAGAACATTTTGGATTTCTTTTTGCGTGATCATTTTGTTGTATCTACATATAATGCTGTCCTTCTGATGGTGAGTATTTCGTCTTTTTTTTAAGCGCGTTTCTTACTTTTTCTAGTGACTTGATAATTAGCCTTTCTTAACTCGATTAGTCATTTGAAATTTCTAGATTAAACTTCATGAAGCCAAACGTTTTCTCAAAAATTAATTTCTTCCATCTTGGTGCGATAAGTTTAACCACTATTGGTCTGGTGTTCGAGAATTCATATTTACCCACCCGGCGTGTTGTTATGATACATAAGTCCGCTTTACTGACGTGGACCTTCTCAAAGATTTTCTTATCTACATCGATAACACTTTTGCCAGATTCATCCTACTCGGGTACTTCGAATATCATTAACTTGCTTGCTTTCTCATTCAGCTTTTCCACGTTTTCCTCATAGTTTCAATTCTTTGCAACCGCAGACTTTGTGATGCTTTTATTAACTCAATGTCTTTTTGAATTTTTTCATTAGAGGCTATAAGTACCTTCGTATTTAGTAGAATTTGCTTAAGCATCTCGTTGTGTAATTCAACGCTTGACACGTTTCTTGTCCTTACACATTCACCACACTATTTAAGTAACAAATCTTGAACAATCCTAAAAAGCTTATATCCATTATTTTCCACTAATCTGCAAGTTTTCACTCAACAACACTGAACCGAGTCAAAAGAAAGCGGAGCGAACGAAAACACGTCCGGCTCGTACAGCTGTCATCGGAAGACACTACCTTTCTTTATCAAATTTGTTTATAACTATGAAAATTGTTAATTTTCAACAATGTGTTGTAGTTAGGCCTTTCAGGTAACGCATTTTGAGACCGACTTAAGTAAAAAAACAATGATTCTGCGCAAAATGCCAAAAATTTCCTTTTGCTTATCCAATCTGTTCATCAAAATAATGGTTACTATATTTTGAAAAATATTTATCAGAATATACAAAATCTAGAAGCATATTAGGCAATTGAACTAAAAATAAAAGGTCAGCCTTACAGAACTAAATTAAATTAAAAAATAGGGTCTGAAAAATTTAACAATCTTCAATTTACAAACAGAAATTGTAGACCGGATGAAAACTAAAAGCTGTAGACTTTTTTGAACAGTAAATTCCTTATTTTAACCACTCTGCGGGGGCGAGGGACACATATCTGCAAACATCATCATGAAACCGCAGTGTTTTCTTTGCGCCACAAAAGGAGAAAAGTCCCGGACTGACCATCTTCCGGTGCGCGGCATTTAGGGACTCAGACTCGAGGAGACATTCTTGATAAGCCACCGAAAGAGCCACGCGGACATACGGGAGGTCTTCGAAGCACGAAGTAGTCGCCAATAACATATGATCCTGAGTAATGCTAACGCTGTTTCGGGGTGGTGGGTTAGCGGCTAAGAGGAGGTGCGTTTAGTAGTGGGTATTGCTTAATGAAATTGTAATTTTAACAAAAAAGATTTTGATCGGAAGAAACGGAGATTTAATTCATAGATTTAATGGCCACCTTAAAGTATTATAAGTTAAATCTTTATTTGATTATTATTTCAAACATTTAAGACATAACATTTAGAATTCACATGAATGTAGTCTACCTTCCTAGACTTTATTATATATTAAATTAAAAAAATATTTTCATGCATTCGCTTTGTTTTTCGTATTATTTTTTCATTATTACCGCAATAATGATCATCTTGCAATCTTTTCGGTCACAGTATAACAAGACTGTGCTATAAAAGTAAACAGATAATCTTACCGGTACAGAAGTAGGTGTATATCCCTGATAGCCTTGAAAGTTAGGTTGAAATGGTGGACCATTAGGACCTGATACGAAGTTAATTATACTTGGTGGAGCTGCTTGTGGTGGCATAAACTGCGGCGGAGGAACCAAAAATGGTGGGGGTTGCGCATAACTAGGCGGTTGAGGAGCTGCTGACAACGGGATAACTGGTTGTCCTGCCATTGAAGCAGTAGGTGGTGCCACGGGTGGTGCTTGTTCGAAAGAACCTTGAGGATACCCTATAAATAAAAAATGTGTATTACTCATTATCTATATATAGATACAAGCATTATAGTGCATTTTAACAGAGAACTAGACATTGACAATTATAACAAAACAACAAGCAAGTTTCACAACAATCTCTGCCCATAACAAAATACATTTACTTACAAATAAAGCGTGGCAATTAGTTTGTATGTGTTTTTTTTAAAGCAGTTTTTTTTTAATAAATTAAATTTGGGGAAAAAAATATTTTTCTTGAATATCTAGAACAAAGTCATTAATAAATCTTTAAATGAAAGTATGTCCATTAAGGTGGTCGTTTTTCTCTCTCTTTCTTTAGTGGGTTGTGTTGACTTGTTTTTTTGAAGGTATTTTCTTATTGCTTTCTCAATTTGATTGTTTGTGTAATGGTTTTTTATTAGGAATTGTTTAACCTTTTGTAATTCCTTTTGTAAGTTATCTTTATCTGTTATGCAAACAGCTCTGTATACAAGGGAATTGATGACCGATTGCTTTTGAGATGGGTGGTGGTGGGAGGAGGCATGTAGGTATCT
>JAABKJ010004773.1:0-23910 GCA_011634705.1 Andricus grossulariae
GTATGAAATGTTTGTCGAGGTCGGGGGTGGGTGGGTGGGTGTTTGAGGGGGGGGGGTTAAAGTGTCGAATCTTGGAGAGATTGGAAGGAAGTGCAGAGGAGCTATACGAGCTCGAGTTCAAATTGCAAGGGGAAATGCTTCGAATTCTATTAACGGTACGAGTCTGCAAGAAAAAAAAAATATTGCAAGGGGAAATGCTTCGAATTCTATTAACGGTATGAGTCTGCAAGAACGACTACATTTATACGACCAAACTTGAATTTGTGATGTAATAACACGTAAGATAAACAATATTGTTTACGATTGACAATAGTAATTCTTTTTCAATTTTTTTTTTTTAATTTTTGGGTCACTTTATTCGGTCATTAATTCTAATTAGGGTTCTTTTTCTACTTGGATTATTTGTAGGCGTTAAACATACCGACAGCATTTTCTATCGCAATAATGAAACACCGAAGATCACTGCATACCTGAAACAAACAAACAAACAATTGTCATTATTAAAGTTTTTCTTAAACGTAATTTATTTTTGTAATTAATTAGTAATTCATTCATTAATTTTCTACAGAGCTGATGGTCAACAACGTCAAAATGCACTAGCAAAAATTGCCAGACAGAAATTTAATTATTAATTGAAGTAATTAATTATTACTTAAATTTTTAAAATATTTTTCTGAGCATGTGTAAGCTTTTTTAAAATAGAAATGGACTAGAAAAAAATCGACAAGATCCGGAAATCGAAATTAGAATTACAGATAAATTTACAAATTTGGTATTTGATAGAATTATTTTTTTCATTTGTGGTTTTATATTTTGTTCCAACATGTTTGAAATTTTTAAACATAGAAATAAACAAGAAAATAAATTGAAAATAATTCTATTGCATACCAAATTTCAGTGTTCTAGTGTTCTCATATTTATTTTCTTATTTATTCACTAATTTAATTTAATTTATTTACTTATATATTACAATATTAATTTTCTGAATAATTTGATATTATTAAACAGTACATTTTTTCTTGCGACTCAAAAGTATGCAAAAAATAATAATTACGGACTTGACAGCCCAAAATCCTCTCAAAACAGGGAAATTAAGCCGATTTTCCACGAAAATAGAGAAATAATTTAAAAATAAATTTTTTTTAATGAAATTAATTAAAACCTTTCAAAATTGGACTTTTAACCAAAAAGTACAACTTTCAAGTTGGAAAGGAGAATTTTTAATCCAAAAGGACGTATTTTCTATCCAAAAAGACGAATGTTCAACGAAGCAGTTGAATTTTCTACGAAAAAATATGACTTTTCAACAAAGTAGATGAATTTTTAAAAAGTAATTAAATTTTTAACTAAGTAGTTGAATTTTTAATAAAAACAGATTAATTTTCAACTAAAAATTGAAGTTATATTTTCAGTTCTAAAATAAATTTAAAAAAAAAATAATTTTCAACTACAATTTCGAATCTTCAACAAAAAAAAATGAATTTTCAGAAAAAGTAGTTTAACTTTCAACCAAGAAACATTTTCAAGTCAAGAAAGAAAAAAACATTCAACTAAGTTCTGGAATTTGCAGTCAAAAAGACGAATTTTCTACTAAACAGTCAAATATTCAACCTAATAATATGATTTTTCAACAACAAAATTAATTTTCAACCAAACAATTCCATTTTTATTAAAAAAAGCATTTTGTTTCTACCAAATAAGATGAATTTTTAACCAAACAGTTGTATTTTCAACAAAAAAAGATGAAATTTCAACCAAGAAGATTAAGTTTCTACCGAAAAGACAAATATTCAATGAAATATTAATTTTAGACCAAAAAGAAAACGAGTCTTAAAAAATTGTTATACTTTCAACAACGAAAAAATAATCCTTAACTGAATAGTTGAATTTTCAACCAAAGCAGATTAATAAAATTTTCAACTAAAAATGCAAGTTAAATTCTCAGTTAAAGAAATTAATTTTCAGTAAAAGAAAAACGATTTTTCAACTTAAATTTCGAATCATCAAAAAAAAAATGTGTTTTCAACATAGTAGTTTGACTCTCAACCGAGAAAAAATTTTCAGTCAAGAAAGAAAGAAACATTCAACCAAATTCTGATATTTTTCAACCTAGAAGACGAATCTTCTACAAATCAAAGAAAATTTCAACCCGAAAATATGACTACAAAAAAAATTAATTTTCAACCAAATAGTTAAATTTTTCATCGAAAAATATAAAATTTCAAGAAAAAATGTAATGATTTATATTTCAACCAAAAAACTTCATTTTAGGTAAAAAATAGTTAAATTCAACAAAATAGTTGAATCGTCAAAGAAAAGGATCAATTGCAAATCGAAGAATTTCATTTTTAAGAAAAAGATTATGTAATTCCTACCAAAGGAACACATTTTTTAAACAGTTGTATTTGTAAACAACAAATATAAAATGTCGAATAAAAAACAATAATTTTTTATCAAAAAAGATGAATTTTCAATAAAGTAAATGAATTTTCAAGCAAATAGTTGAATTATTAAGTGAAATGATCAGTCTTTAACCAATAATCTAATAGCTGAAATTTTGAGTTAAAAAATTAGTTTTCAAAAAAATACTAATTTTTAATAAAAATGTTCAACCAAAAAAATGTTTTCAGTCCGGAAAGAAAAAAATTCAACTAAATTCGTGAATTTTCAACCAGAAAAGACGAATTTTCTACAAAACAGTGAAATTTTAACCCGAAAATATGACAAAAAAAAATGTGCAACGAAAAATGTAGAAACGAAAAAATGAAAAATTTAAACCAATAAATTTTATTTTTAATAACAAAACATTTAAATTCTAACAAAAGAGATGAATTTTCAAGCAAAAGGTTGTATTTTTACCCAAAAAAAATCAATTTTCAACCAAGAAGATAAATCTTCAACCAAAAAAGATAAATTATTAATAAAAAATGTGTTAGTTGATATTTCAACAGAAAATATTTTTATTTTAATAAAGATCAGTATAATTCAACCAAAGAATACGATTTAAAAAAAAAATGGTGAATTTTCAACAAAGAAAGATTTCGTTTTATTTTTTATCGCCAAGATATAAATTCGCAACAAAAAAGTTATTTTTCTACCAAAATAGTTGAATTTTCAACCCAGAAAGCGAATTTTGTAAGGTGTTTCATTAATCAAGTTCACACTAAAGCGAAAAAACAAGAAAGTGGGAAAAAGGGTAATTTCCTTTACAACAGGGCAAAAAGTGTAATTCTTTTTGAAAAGGGGAAAAGAGGGGAATAGGGGAAAGAGTATAAAGTCCATAATATAAATTATAATGCATTCTATCGAATTTTGATCCCCACATGCAAAGTTCTTTTTAAAGGGTGGAGTTATTAAAAAAAAAAAACAGATTAAATAAAGAGATGTTTAACGCCCTAGAGAAACTCATGAGGGTGGCTTTATTCAGAAGTCAGCGATCCGTGAGACGAGCCAAAGTCGCCCTTCTGTAACCGCCCCTACCGTCACCATTACATTTTGTTACCCGGGCTTACTTCCAGCGGAAATTCCATAAATTTATGAAAATCCGGCGAAGGCTCACCGGCACTCTCCGCGTTTTCGACTTCCGGTGAGTCTCGGAAAAAGCTTTTACCCAGTAGCGATTGCTGCTTCGTCCTGATTAATCGGGGACTATCGTATCAGCATTTTTCCCTCGATTAAGTTCCTTCGGTTCTCGATAATATGCGCATCAGCGGCCCAAGCAAAGAAGAATACTCAAAACCAGAGCCGAGTATTTTTATTTTATAAAAAAGGGCTTCTATCCAGATTCAATACAACGATCGATACTATGCAAGGTGTTAGACAAGGATGCGTTATGTCCTCATGGCTATTTATTACATTCATGGACAAGTGTATCATAATGACCATCTTGGATGAAGAAGGTGTGGATCTCCGAACAGTGAGAGTACGTGGGTTACCTTTCGCAGATGATAAGAGTACTCAAAACCAGGGTCGAGTATTTTTATTTTATCAAAAAGGGCTTCTATCCAGATTTAAGACAATGATCGATATTATGCAAGGTGTTAGACAAGGATGCGTTATGTTCTGATGGCTATTTATAATATAACTAATTTTAATATAACGACAAGTATATCAGAATGACCCTATTCGACGAAGAAGGTGTGGATCTCAGAACAGTGAGTGTACGTGGGTTAGCTTTCGCAGATGATAAGAGTACTCAAAACCAGGGTCAAGTATTTTTATTTTATAAAAAAGGGCTTCTATCCAGATTTAAGACAACAATCAATATTATGCAGGGTTTTAGACAAGGATGCGTTATGTCCTCATGGCTATTTATCATATTCATGGAAAAGTATATCAGAATGACTATCATCTATGAAGAAGTTGTAGATCTCGGGACAGTGAGGGTACGTGGGTTAGCTTTCGCAGATGATAAGAGTACTCAAAACCAGAGTCGAGGATCTTTATTTTAAAAAAAGGCTTTTATCCAGATTTAAGACAACGATCGATATTATGCAAGGTGTGATACAAGGATGCGTTATATCCTCATGGCTATTTATTGTATTTATGGACACGTATATCAGAATGACCATCTTTGATGAAGAAGGTGTGGATCTCGGGACAGTGAGGGTACGTGGGTTAGCTTTCGAAGATGATATGAGTACTCAAAACCAGGGTCGCGCATTTTTATTTTATAAAAAAGGGCTTCTATCCAGATTTAAGACAACGATCGATATTATGCAAGGTGTTAGACAAGGATGCGTTTTGTCCTCATGGCCATTTATTATATTCATTGACAAGTGTATAAGAATGACCATCTTCGATGAAGAAGGTGTGGATTTCGGGGCAGTGAGGGTACGTGGGTTAGAGTCCGCAGAAAATAAGAGTACTCAAAACCAGAGTCGGGGATTTTTGTTTTATAAAAAAGGGCTTCTATCCAGATTTAAGACAACGATCAATATTATGCAAGGTGTTAGACAAGGATGCGTTATATCCTCATGGCTATTTATTATATTCATTGGCAAGTGTATAAGAATGACCATCTTCAATGAAGAAGGTGTGGATTTCGGGACAGTGAGGGTACGTGGGTTAGAGTTCGCAGAAAATAAGAGTACTCAAAACCAGAGTCGAGGATTTTGGTTTTATAAAAAAGGGCTTCTATCCACATTTAAGACAACGATCGATATTATGCAAGGTGTTAGACAAGGATGCGTTATATCCTTCTGGCTATTTATTATATTCATTCACAAATGTATAAGAATGACCATCTTCGATAAAGAAGGTGTGGATCTCGGGACAGTGAGGGTACGTGGGTTAGAGTCCGCAGGAAATAAGACTACTCGAAACCAGAGTCTAGGATTTTTATTTTATAAAAAGGGCTTCTATCCAGATTTAGGACAACGATCGATATTATGCAGTGTTAGACAAGTATGGGTTATGTCTTCATGGCTATTTATGATATTCATGGACAAGTATATCAGAATGACCATCTTCGAAGAAGAAGGTGTGGATATTGAGACAATGCGGGTACGTGGGTTAGCTTTCGCAGATGATAAGAGTACTCAAAAACAGGGTCGAGGATTTTCATTTTATAAAAAAGGGCTTATATCCAGATTTAAGACAACGATCGATATTATGCAAGGTATTAGACAAGGATGCGTTATGTCGTCATGGCTTTTTAGTATATTCATGGACAAGTATATCAAAATGACCATCTTCGACGAAGAAGGTGTGGATCTCGGGGCAGTGAGGGTACGTGGGTTAGCATTAGCAGAGTCAATCGAAGACTTGCAAAGAATGTTGAGCAAACTAAATACAAGCATGAAGAACATGGGCCTAAAAATTAACGCGAATAAAATGAAAATTATGGTGTTTGGAGGTTTTACGGGTTTCCGCGGTTGCTGATCACGAATCTGTTATCAGGATTCAAAGACTCACAAATCCAATATGGCAGACTAAACTCTTATGATCTTGATAAAAATCGTAATGTGTAGGTTTTTGGGGTCGCTGATTTGAAATCTGTTATCAGATTTTCAAAATTCAGGATAGCAGATCCAATATGGCGGATCGATCTCGTGACAATAACCTTGATTTAGATAAAAATTAGTATACTTAGGTTCTCAGGGTCACTGATTTCGAATATGCTATCAGGCTTTCAATTTTACAAATGGTGGATCCATTATGGAGTACAGAATCTATATAATGCACTTTGATCTTGGTAGAAAGAAGTATATGTGTTCTTGGGGTCGATTATTTCAAATCTGTTGTTAGATTCTCGAAATCCAAGATAGCAGATCGAATATGGCGGACCAAATTATGAGATTAGCTTTGGTTTCCATGAAATTTGGTATTTTTCAGCTGTTAGGGTCGCTAATTTTGAATCTGTTATCAGATTTCCAAATTCAATATGGTGAATCCAATATCGCTGGCTAAATTTGTGAAATTACCTCTGATTTTGATGAAAAATGGTGTATATGGGTTTTTGGGGTCGCTGATCTTGAATCTGTCATGAGATTTCTGAAATTCATAATGATGGAACCAATATGGCGGGCCGAATTTGTGAAAGTCCGCCATGTTGAATCAGCCATCTTGAATTTCAGAAGTTGGATAGCAGATTTGTAATCAGCAATCCAAAAAAACTCTATATACTAATTATATTACAATAATAAATCTACAGTTACAATCAGAGTTAATTTCACAAATTGAATCCACCATATTGGATCCGCCATTTTAATTTTATGAATCTGATAATAGATTTGCAAACAGCGACCCTCAAAACCTAAGTATACCAAGTTTTTATGTGAATACAACAAAAACTTTTGAAAGTAATGATTTTTTTGAAAAAAAGTAACTTTTTTATATTTGTTTATTAATATTAGCCAATTCACCAGAAATATTAGATATTCGAGAAAGAAATAACTTGAAATATTATAAATATGATGATAAACTAGGTGGGATATTAAATATCCCACCGTGCATGTAAGGGTTAACCAAAAAGATGAATTTTCAACAGAATATATGAATTTTCTAAAAAATAGTTGAATTTTTTGTTTATCAGGATACATTTTTAACCAAAAATTAAAAAGGAAAATTTATAATGAGGTGAAAACACGAATTTTCAACAAAATAATTGAATCCTCCACTAAATAGGTGGATTTTCAACTACAGAAGATATACTGTTCAAAATAAAAATGGTAGTCAAATTTTTAGTTAAAAAAACTAATTTTTAACCATTTTTTAACAAACAAGATTCATTTTTAATGAAGAAGACGAATTTTAAACAAAATTATCAACTTTCAACAATATTGTTGAATTTTAAATCCGAAAGGACGAATTATCTACAAAGTTTAATTTTTTCCCAAATAGATGAATTTTTAGTCAAGAAAAATTAATCTTCAACCAAATAGTCGAATTTTCAACTAAAATGATAAATATCCCAAAACAACAAAAAGGAGTTTTTTTTAAAGTATTTTAATTTGTAATCAAGTTGTTGATTTTCCAACCAAAAGAGATGAATTTTTAGCCAAGAAGATTAATTTTTGACAGAAAAATGACTTTTCTACAACAACAAAAAAGACTTTTTAAATAGAAAATATCAATTTTCAACCAAAAATGAAATGAGTTATGAATTTAATAGTTAAGTTTAAATAGTTAAAAAAATGAACTCTTCGCCAAAGAAAGAAATTTCCCACAAAATAGTTAAATTTTGAACCAAAGAGATGAATTTAAAACTAAACTGATTAATCTTCAGAAAAATAATTTTTAACAGAAGAGTTAAACATTGAACCCAAAAGATGCGAGTTTTTCAACTCCCGGTTAGATCAGGCGACAGCGCTCCGAGTTCGTAAGCGAGAAGTCCGGGCTCGATTCCTGCTACCGGAATTTTTGGCGAATTTTTTTTAATTTACATTTTCTTATTGCAAGTAACTAATAAAATTTAAATCAAGCACGGAAATTAAATGTGAATTTCAATATTGAAAAATTATCGAAGATGAATATACTTTGAAAGTTTTTTCAAGGGTAGACTGTAGGTCTATAGAGAATTAGGAAAAATTCCGCATTTCGTAATAAAATTCGCGAGCGGAATATAAAACAGGCTTTCGCGTCACGTAACGTCGGCACTTAACGTCTTATTCTAGAAACGTCCGTACCTCGGATTCAAGTTAAACAGAGTTTCAAAACTCTCTCGTTAGTTGTCAATCCGCAGAGAACAAGCCTTGTTTGTTCCAACTCTTCTTAGGTTTCGATTTTCTACAGATATTTGTCTTCTCCAGCAATCAGTTGAAATATTTGTTGAGAAAATAGTTGAGAGCCACTGCTTTTATCATTTTATTCTCTCGCACTTTGAATATAAAAGAAAAAGACACATGGACCGCGATGCAGGACTGTTTTAGCTCCCGGTTAGATTAGGCGTCATCGCCCCGAGTTTGTAATCTGAAGGTCCGGGATCAATTCCTACTGCTGGTATTTTTTGCCAATTTTTTTTTATTCAAATTATTTTTGTTTTGCACTTGCGAAGCGAATATCTTGAGGATCCCATATAAAAAAACAGCCAAAATATGAATGTTCAATTGAATAAAGAAAACTAAGAATTCTCTATAAAATAACTTTTCCTGGTGTAAAAGTGGTGAAGGTTAAAAAAATCAATTTTTGATATGAAAAAAGTGGTTAAAAATAATGTTTGCAGCTTCATTAAAATAAATTGAAGAGTCAATTGGAATGAAAAAAAATTTGAATAAAAAAGCAAAAAATGCCAGCAGCAGGAATCGAGCCCGAACATTACAATTACAAACTGAAGTAGACAAAGTATATGATTTTTATTTTCCACTTTTGTTTGGCTCGTATTAAGTATAATTAAATTTTGATATTGACGTAAAATATTATTCATAATTGTTTCCACTTTTAATTGGAGAGGTATCTTTCAATTACGATATTGCCAATTTGATACAAAATTAATCAAGCTCTCTCGCTTCCAATAAATTCTGTAATTATCAATAAACATTGGGGGGAGAGGGCTTTTAGCCAAATTAGTATCGAATATTTCACATTCCCGTTAACATTTAACGACTTTTAATACTTTTCATACACGGTGGCCGCAAAACCTACTTTTTAAAATTCCTTGACTAATTTTTCATTATCCCTGATTATTAATATTTAAACATCAAAATTCTAATCTTGAAACAATTTTTCATGTAAAACATTTTATAAATGAAATAAAAAATTGTTAATTGTAAATTTATTCATCTCCGGGCTGTAACAGCCTAATTTACTCAAAATAGTAAATGCAATGAAATTGATAAAGATTTCAGGTGAATTTAAAAAAATTCTGGATAAATTCATAAGACTTCAAAACTATTTATTAAACTATTAATATTGTCATAAGATATTGACTTAATTTCAAATGACTTTGAAATTATTTTTAAAATCCAGAAATTTCCATTGATTTCAAGAGAGATTGAGTAAATAAAGTCGAATTTGAAGGAAATGTGAAAAATTCAATAAAATTCATAAAAGTTCATTTTGTTTTTAAAAAATTCAAGTGAATTGAAAAAAATTCAAAAATATAAAAAAAATTTATTGAAATCAGTAAATTTTAAATGAGTTTAGAGAAATGTAAGGGAATTCAACAGAATTTGATGAAATTCCTAAGAATTCAAGGTTAGTATAAAAGCCTTCAGGATGAATTAATAAAAAAAAATTTAAATTCATTTAATTGGGTATAATTAGGCGAATTCAGAAGAATTCAAGTAAATTCAAAAAATTTAAGAGATTTCCAGATAATTCAAAAGAATTAAAAAGTTCAGGATCCATAACTTCCGAAATTCTAGGAAATTCTTTATAAGTGCATGAAAATCATGTTAAATCCCTTAAAATCATTAAAATCCTTGGAAATCCGTTCAAATTTTTAAATCTTTCAAAAATGACTTGGAATCTTTCAAAATATCCTAAAATATTTCAAATTCTTTGAAATCCCTTTAAATGATTAAAATCGATTGAAAATATCTTGGAATTCTTCTTAAGAATCTAAATTACTTCAAACTTTCCAAAACGTTTAGAAATTTCTTGAAATTTTGTAAAGCTCTTGAACATTGCTTGGAATTTTTCAAAATACATTAAAATCGTTAAAATGCTTTAGAATCACTTCAAATTATTGAAATCTATTAAAAAATACACTAGCACATTTTAAATCCTATAAAAACTTTTGAAATCTTTCGGAAATTTTTTAAAGCTTTTAGAAATCCTTTGGAATTTTTAAAATTACTCTCAAATCTCACAAATGCTTTTAAATCCCTTTAAATTATTGAAATTAATTCCAAGTTCTTTGGAATCTTTTAAAATCAGAAAAATATTTCAAATCCTAAATAATTAATTCAAATAATAATTCAAAATCTAAAGCTCTTTGAAATTTATCGCGATTTTTTTAAATAGACTCAAATTTTCCAAATTCTTTAAAATCCTTTCAAATTATTGAAATTGACTTAAATGCTTCGGAATCTTTTAAAATACGCTCAAATATTTTGAATCCTTCCAGAATTTTCAAGTCCTTTAGAATCGCTTAAAATTATTGTGATTTATTAAAAATTCCTTGGGATCTTTCAAAATACAAAAAAATATTATATATTCTTTGCATTTTTATGAAAACCCTTGAAACTTATTGAAGATTTTTAAAATTCCTTGTAATTTTTTTGAGACACCTTAAAATCTTGAAAATCCTTTCGAATTGTTTTAACTTATTAAAATCTATTAAAAATTTCATAAAATCTTTGACAATACCCTAAAATATTTTAAATCCCTTCAAACGTTTCGAAATCCCTTGATACTGTTTGAACCTCTTTAAAATTCCTGGAAATTTTTAAAATACACTAAAATCTGAAAAATCCTTTAAAATCCATTCAAATTATTCAAATCTGTTATATTCCTTCGAAATCTTGCTGAATACCAGATAATACTTCCAATACTTTAAAATATTTTGAAATCTCTTTTATCTTATTAAAGCTCTTGTATATTACTTGGAAATTTAAAAAATACCCTAAAATCTTTGAAATACTTTGAAATCGCTTCAAATTACTGAAATCTCTCAAAATTTCTTAGAATATTCAAATAAACAAAAATATTTTGAATTCTTTGACATAATTTGAAATCCTTTTTAACTTTTAAAAGCTCTTGAAAATTCATTGGAATTAAAAAAGAACCTAAAATCTTTAAAATACTTTGGAATAGCTTCAAATTGTTGAAATCTATCAAAAATTCTGTTCAATCTTTTAAGCGTTTCGTAAATATTGTATGTCCTTTAAAATCTTTTCAAATTACCTAAAAAATTTTAAAGCTGTAGAACATTCCTTGGAATTTCAAAAAATACCCAAAAATATTTAAAATACTTTGAAATCGCTTCAAATAATTGAAATCTATTCAAAATTCCTT
The DNA here is from genome assembly GCA_011634705.1 of Andricus grossulariae. Lineage (NCBI taxonomy): Eukaryota > Metazoa > Arthropoda > Insecta > Hymenoptera > Cynipidae > Andricus > Andricus grossulariae. The sequence continues at coordinate 11,401 of JAABKJ010004773.1, forward strand.
GAAATCTCTAAATAAACTAAAACATTTCAAATTCTTATAAATCATTTGAAATCCCTTAAAACTTCCTGAAACTTTTGAAAATCCTTTGGATTTTTGAAAAATACTCTAAGATCTTTAAAATACTTTGGAATAGCTTCAAATTATTGAAATCTATACAAAATTCCTTGGAATCTTCAAATAAACTAAAATATTTTAAATTCTTTGGAATTTTTTGAAATTCCTTAAAACTTTTTAAAGCTCATTAAAATTCCTTAGAATTTTCAAAGATAGCCTAAGATCTTGAAAATACTTTGGAATCTCTTCAAGTTGTTAAAATCTATAAACAATTCTCTTGAATCTTTTTGAATATTCGAAATTATTTGAAGTCTATTTAAAAATTCTTGGAATCTTAAAAAAAAAACAGAAAATATTTTACGTGCTTTGGAATCTTTTGAAATCAATTGCAATTTCTGAAAGCTCTTGAAGATTCCTTGGAGTTTTCAAAAATACCCTAAACTCTTTAAAATACTTTGGAATCGCTTCAAATTATTGAAATCTATTCAAAATTCCTTGGAATCTTCAAATAAACTAAATTATTTGGAATTTTTTCAAATCCCTGAAAACCTTTTAAAGCTCTTGAAAATTCTTTGGAATTTTCAAAAATACCCTAAAATCTTTAAAATACTTTGGAATCGTTTCAAGTTGCTAAAATCTATACAAAATTTTTTTGAATCTTTTCTAAATATTCGAAAATATTGTATATCCTTTCAAAACTTTTGCAATCCCTTGAAACTTTTTAAAGCTCTTAAAAATTCCTTGGAATTACAAAAAATATCCTAAAATCTTTAAGATATATTAAATTGCTTCAAATGATTTGAGATCATTTAAAAATTTCTTGGAATCTTAAAAAAAACTGAAAATATTTTACATCCTTTGAAATCTTTTCAAATCAATTGCAATTTCTGAAAGCTCTTGAAAATTCCTTGAAATTTTCAAAAATACCCTAAAATCTTTAAAATACTTTGGAATCGCTTCAAATTATTAAAATCTATTCAAAATTCCTTGGAATCTTCAAATAAACTAAAATATTTGGAATTTGTTCAAATCCCTCAAAACTTTTCAAAGCTCTTGAAAATTCCTTGGAATTTTAAAAAATACCCTAAAATCTTGAAAATACTTTGGAATCGCTTCAAATTGTTAACATGTATACAAAATTCTTTTGAATCTTTTTAAATATTCGAAAATATTGTATATCCTTTCGAAACTTTTGCAATCCCTTGAAACTTTTTGAAGCTCTTGAAAATTCCTTGGAATTTTAAAATATACCCTAAAATCTTTGAAATACTTTGAATTCGCTTCACATTATTTGGAATCTATTCAATCTTTCTCCGAATCTTAAAAAAACAGGAAACCTGAAAATATTGTACATCCTTTGAAATCTTTTGAAATCAATTACAATTCGTGAAAGCTCTTGAAAATTCCTTGGAATTTAAAAAAAAACCTAAAATCTTTCAAATACTTTGGAATCGCTTGAAATTATTGAAATCTATTCGAAATTCCTTGGAATCTTCAAATAAACTAAAGTATTTAGAATTTTTTTAAATCCCTTAAAACCTTTTAAAGCTCTTGAAAATTCCTTGGAATTTTCAACAAAAAAAAAACAAAATCTTTCAAATACTTTGGAATCGCTTCAAATTATTGAAATCTATTCCAAATTCCTTGGAATCATGAAATAGACTAAAATATTTGGAAATTTTTGAAATCCCTCAAAACTTTTTAAAGCTCGTGAAAATTCCTTAAAATTTGCAAAAAAAAACCTAAAATCTTTCAAATACTTTGGAATCGCTTCAAATTATTGAAATCTATTCGAAATTCCTTGGAATCTTCAAATAAACTAAAATATTTGGAATTCTTTGAAATCCTTTCAAACTTCTTAAAGCTCTTGAAAATTCTTTGGAATTTTCAAAAATACCCTAACATCTTGAAAATACTTGATGTTAAAATCTATACAAAATTCTTTTGAATCTTTTTAAATATTCGAAAATATTGTATATCCTTTAAAAACTTTTGCAATCCCTTGAAACTTTTTGTAGCTCTTGAAAATTCCTTGGAATTTTAAAATATACCCTAAAATCTTCAAAATACTTTGAATTCGCTTCAAATGATTTGAAATCTATTCAATCTTTCTTCGAATGTTAAAGAAAGTGGAAACCTGAAAATATTTTACATCCTTTGAAATCGTTTGAAATCAATTGCAATTTCTGAAAGCTCTTGAAAATTCCCTGGAACTTCAAAAAATACTCCAATATCCTTAAAATCCTTGGGAAATGTTTCAATCTATTAAAATCTATTTGAAATTCCTTGCAATGTTGTAAAATACTCGAAAATCTTTCAAATCCTTTGAAATCTTTTGTAAAACCCGAAAAAATTGCAAAGATTTCGAAAAGTTAAAAAATGCCCTAAAATCTTTTAAAATTCTTCTAAATCCCTTCTAATTATTGTTGCTTACTAAAAATTCCTTGGAATCTTTTTAAATAAACTAAAATATTTCAAATTTGTTAAAATCTTTTGAAATCCTTTGAAACTTTTTAAAGCTTTTGAAAATTCCTTAGAATTTTAAAAAATACCCTAAAATCCTTAAAATACTTTGGAATCGCTTTAAATTATTGAAATATATTCAAAATTCCTTGGTATCATTTGAAGTACACGAAAATATATTAAATCCTTGTATTCGAGAAAAAAATGACTCAAAGTTCTTCGCACAAAAATTCCCTGACTTTAACCACTTTTTTGTCTTCAAAATCCCTGACTTCCCCCTAATTTCCAGGTTTCCCTTCACCTGCAGCCATCCCCTTTAATAATTTTGATCCATACTAAATACTTTTTTCAACGAAAATATCGTGCGGATTCCAAATAAATTTTTTATTTTTTATTTCTCCTGCTATCCATCTTCACACCTTATTTTTAAGCTCCCTCTCCTCACGCAGAAAGCTCTCATCCCCACCACAAAGCGTTTCGAGGATTATTGAATTTCCTGTCATTTCCAGAAGAAATACGCTCTATTTACTTTGGCGGGTGATTTTACCACTACGGCAGTGTAAGGGAAATAAGAAATGTACGTAATGCTGACGACGATGACGCGCTCCTTGCTGCGCTTTCGTTTCTCTCTTGTAAGGATTTTCCACCCCCTTTCCACCCCCCTGAATCACCCACACCTCCTTTCACCTCTTTCATCCGCCAAGAAGCCGACATCCGCCATCGCATTGACAGAAAGTAAAGGAATGAAAAAAAAAAAAATGGAATCCCTTAGAATCCGATGATTCGAGTAATTAGCGGGATTTTAAGAGCCTTTGTGAACCAGAGGGCAATATTGTTGCTTTTCTCGGCGCTATTGAGTCTACGTATATATGTTTATAGGAAACTTCAAAGGTGCAGTTACAAATGATTGAGTGATTTTTTTATTTCTCTTTTAATTCGGAAAGAAAGATTATTTTTAGGTTTTCTTCTTACTGAGGTCGAATAAAAAAAATTGATGAACATAGTGGGAACCGAACTCACGACGCTGTAGTACAAACTTGTCGTTTATTTCACAAAATAGCAAAAATTTTTACTAATAATTATTACACATTTTTCAAATAAAGTGAGTAAATCTTTTACTACAAATGTGTTCATTTTTATTTATTATTGAAAAAATTAAAAACGATGCTATTTTTAATAAAATATCAGTTTTATTGAAGTTTTAAATAATTGGTTGAGCCGAAAATGGTAAAAAATGGTTGCTACAATTTTTGTTCGTTTTCGCTATTTTAAGAAATATTTATATCTTATCAGGATTGTTACGAAATCCTAATTTCAAAATTCCCCCACTTTTTCCAGACCAATTTTTATATTCTCTAGACGTTATCATTAAAAAAAAATGAAAAACCGATTATTCACGAAAATCGGGGAATATCAGGAGAATAAATTGTTTTAAATGAAACAAACTTTTTTTAATCTGAATTTTTCAACCTAGAAAGATGAATTTTCACCTAATTGGTTGATTTTTCAAACAAAAATAATGAAGCTTTAACCAAAAACAGTTAAAATCTTTAACGAAATAGTTCAATCTTCAAGCAAAAAACACGAATTTTTCAGTAGACAGTTGAATTGTCAACAAAGAAAAATGAATCTCCAACTAAAAATTTTTCTACCAAAGAAAATAAATTTTCAATTCAAAAAGAAGAATTGTCGGCTCAAATAGATAAATCTTCATCAAAAGAGTTTAATTTTCGAACGAAAGAGACAATTTTTCAATAAATTACTTAATTTTTTAAACAAATAATTACAGATTTAAGACAAAAAGACGAATTTCAAAACCAAAAAGTTTAATTTTTAACAAGATAGTGGAATTTTTACACAAGCAATTGAATTTTAAACCTACAAAAATTAATTCTCAACGAAAAATGTAATAGTTGATATTCGAAGCAAAATAGATCAATTTTGAACCAAACAGTTAAATTCTAAATCAAAAAGATGAATTTTTAAGCAAAACAAAAGAAGAATTTTCAACAAAATAGTAAAATTTTCATAAAAAATGACGAATTTTCACTAAATAAAGATTTTTCAGTCGAGGAACAAATAAAATTATTTCAAATTATTGAACATTTAAGGCAAAGGACGATTTTTCTGTAAAAAAGTTGAATTTCCATCCCGAAAATATTAGTTTTCAAATACAAGTTGATTTCCTAACCAAAAAGACGAATTTCCTGCTAAAAAGGATCAATTTTTAACTAAATGTGGAAAATTTACGGTTTCAACTACAAAAATTAATTTAAAAAAACAAACTTTTAATCAAAATAGTTAAATTTTTAACCAAAGATATGAGCTTATAATGAAAAAAAAAACATTCAACATAGCAGTTCAACTTTTACCCAAGTAGTTAAATTTTTAATTACGAAAAGATCAATTTTTAACTAAAAAGATGAATTTTCAAAAATAAAAAAAGTATTTTTTAACAAAATGATTCAACCTTTAAACAATTATAGTGGAATTTTCAACAAGAACAAAAATTGTCAACCAGAAATGTGATGGTTGATATTTCAACCCAAGAAATTGTTTTCATTTGAAACCAAATTGAGTAGAATTGAATAAAAAAAGACGAATTTTCGATCAAAAAGTTGAATTTTCAACAAAATATGAGAATTTTTAACCAGACAGTTGAATTTTCGACCTACAAAAAGGAATTCTCAACAAAACATGTAATAATTGGTATTAAAATACGAAAGATTTATTTATAACTAAATAGTTGAATTTTAAACCAAAAAGATGAATATTAAACCAAGAAGCTTAATTTTTTGCAAAAAAATGAATCAGAAAAATTAATGAACTTCGAACTAATAATTGAATTTTAGAATAAAAAATATCACTTTTTAACCGAAATTGGAAAGGTTAAATTTGCAGTAAAAAAATTTATTTTCAATATTAATTTTCAACAAAAAGTTATTTTCAACCAAAGAGTTGCATTTTTAATTAAAAAACACGAAATTCAAAATCAGAAAAAATAGTTTTCCATAAAGAAAGACGAATTTTCAACTACAAAAGATAAGTTTTCGACCAAAAATAAAAAAGTTACATTTTAAGTCAAAAAAATTAATTTCGATAAAAAAAAAGAATTTTCAACAAAATGGATAAATTTTCAAACAAAGACATGAACTTTTAATCAAGAATGAATATCATGAATAAATGAAGTTTTGAGAAAGTAGTTCAACTTTTAGCCAAGTAATTGAATTTTCGATTATAAAAAGATCAATTTTTAGAAAAATAGTTATCTTTAAACTAAAGGAATGAATTTTCAACTAAAGTTATGAATCTTCAACCAAAAAGATCAATTTTCAACTAGAATGCGGTATCTTCAACAAAAAAGAATGGATTTTCAAACGAAAAAGACAAATTTTCGAAAAAATAATTGAATTTTCAACCAATGAAGATTTCTGTTGAATTTTCAACAAAGAGAAATACCATGCAAATAAATTACAAACAATCCTCTAATATTTCTCTAACCAATTCTTTACTTTCTCTGAACACTAATATCGAAACACAAGATTCTTAACCTTGTAACATTTTGAACATAGAATCTTTCATAAAGAAAATAAAACAATTTCAAATTCATATAAAAAATTGTAAATGGACGAGGATATGAGGAGGATGAGGATGAGGAGGAGGAGAAGAAGGAGGAGGAGGAGGAAGAAGAGGAGAAGGAAGAGGAGGAGAAGGAAGAGGTGTAGGAGGAAGAGGTGGAGGAAGAGGAAGAGGAGGAGGAAGGGGAGGAGGAAGGGGAGGAGGAAGAGGAGGAGGAAGAGGAGGAGGAAGAGGAGGAGGAGAAGGAAGAAGAGGAAGAGGAAGAGGAGGAGGAAGAGGAAGAGGAGGAGGAGGCGAGTCATACATGGAATACATGGTCTTGACAGTTATTTAAAGTATCTCTGATAGAACTTCTCTAACCTTTGCAAGATTTTTCGCAAAATCCCTAACATTTCCCTGACCTTCCCGGACCAATGAAATTCCCCAACTTTTCCCTGACCGACCCTCATTCTGCAGATCGACAACAAAATTTCTTTTCCACTATAGCAAAATATCATTCCGATTGATACTAGAACCAAGTTCTACAGCACGACTAATGGAATCTTCCAACTTTTCAATTCAAAGACCTTCTAATTATGGTACTAGAGAAAGCATTGAAATCTGAAAACACGAAACTCTAATCCCTTATCAACCGAGGTCCCGTAATCGCTGGAGAAACGTGGTGCTTTAGGACCTTCCGATAACATTCGAATTACTCAGGTCGCTCCACACCCGAAGCAAACTTTTCTGAGGGGTTGGGGTTTCACCAGAAGGGTTGTGTGGAATAAGAGAAAGGGGTTTGGGGTGCTTGAGGGGTGCGGGTCGAGACAAGTCGGTGGGTGCATATCACACCCACCAAGTGGGAGCAAAACTCTGGCGGGCGGAAACTTGCTTCATGGCACATACGCGCTTCACATAAATTCCTTGCACGTGATCAGAATCCTTGGGCCGGGGTCGGCCCGCAGCAGGATGATTTAACTAGTTGGAGAGGGTCGGGGGATGCCTTGCGGCAGAAGGCACGGAAGATCGCCCGTTTTCCATCCAGCGCTGATACGAACTGCTCCCCAGTTGCCAGCGGTGTCTAAGGTCGAAACCCGAGAGGAATATCCTAGTGCCAGACTACGTTTTTGTTCTTGAGAATGCCCTGATGGTCTTCTCCTTCGAGGCTGGAGTCTTCGTGGTCGATAATTTATGGAGGTTGACGTGAGAAGAAAGGGGTAAAAACAGTGGCTTGGAACTCAATTCAGGTTTGGTTGCTGGTCCCAGGAGCAATCTTTTTAATTGAAGTGGGCTCGAATTGAGTTGATTTCAGATTTCAATTGTGCAACGAGAACAGCTGTCTGATAATAAATATTTGGCATTCTCGAAAGTCTGTTTTTAATTTCAGTCTGAAGGGACCGTCCATAAAATACGTCAACAAACGTAAGGTGTGATGACTCCGTGGTGCTCTCCATCTGGGGTGATTGATAGAGAGACTGATCAGTGGCTCGTGTCGGAGAGGTGTTGTGGAATGAGCATGTTTGAATAAGCAACACGTGGAGGTCGAATTTTCTAACCAAAAGGGCTATAATTCGCAAAAAATGACAGTTGAATTTTCAACTGAAAAGTTGATTTTCTACAAAGAAAGATGACTTTTTTTTATCAAAAGACGAATTTTAAATCAGTTGAATTAAACGAAAAGAAAATTTATTTTTAGCAAAATAAGTAGTTGAATCCTCAACCAAATAAATTAATTTTCAATCAAGAAAGATGAATCTTCAACCGAATAGCTGAATTTTCGACAAAAAAGTTAATTTTCTACAGAAAAAGATGACTTTTTTTATCAAAAGACGAACTTTCAATCAGTTGAATTGAACAATAAGAAAATTTATTTTTAACAAAATATGTAGTTGAATCCTCAACCAAATAGATGAATTTTTAATCAAGAAAGATGAATCTTCAACCAAACAGATACATTTTCAAACAAGAAAGATGAATCTTCAACCAAATAGTTGAATTTTCAACGAAAAAGGTAATTTTCTACAGAAAAAGATGACTTTTTTTCATCAAAAGTCGAATTTTCAATCAGTTGAATTAAACAAAAAGAAAATTTATTTGTTCTAAAAATATGTAGTTGAATCCTCAATGATGAATTAAACAAAAAGAAAATTTATTTGTTCCAAAAATATTTAGTTGAATCCTCAACCAAATAGATGAATTTTCAATCAAGAAAGTTGAATCTTCAACCAAACAGATACATTTTCGAACAAGAAAGATGAATCTTCAACCAAATAGTTGAATTTTCAACCAAAAAGGTTATTTCCTACAAAGAAAGATGACTTTTTTTATCAGAAGACGAATTTTCAATCAGTTGAATTAAACACAAAGAAAATTTATTCTTGTAAAAATATGTAGTTGAATCCTCAACCAAATAGATAAATTTTCAATCAAGAAAGTTGAATCTTCAACCAAACGTATACATTTTCAAACAAGAAAGATGAATCTTCAACCAAATAGTTGAATTTTCGACAAAAATGTTAATTTCCTACAAAGAAAGATGACTTTTTTTTATCAAAAGACGAATTTTCAATCAGTTGAATTAAACACAAAGAAAATTTATTTTTGCAAAACTATGTAGTTGAATCCTCAACCAAATAGATAAATTTTCAATCAAGAAAGTTGAATCTTCAACCAAACAGATACATTTTCAAACAAGAAAGATGAATCTTCAACCAAATAGTTGAATTTTCAACAAAAAAGTTGATTTGCTACAAAGAAAGATGACTTTTTGATCAAAAGACGAATTGTCAATTTGTTGAATTAAACAAACAAAAAATTAATTTTTGACAAAATATGTAGTCGAATCCTCAACCAAATAGATGAATTTCCAATCAAGAGATATGAATCTTCAACCAAATAGATAAATTTTCAATCAAGAAAGATGAATCTTCAACCAAATAGTTGAATTTTCAACAAAAAATTTAATTTCCTACAAAGAAAGGTGACTTTTTTTATCAAAAGACGAATTTTCAATCATTTGAATTAAATAAAAAGAAAATTTATTTTTAACAAAATATGTAGTTGAATCCTCAACCAGATAGATGAATGTTCAATGAAGAAAGATGAATCTTCAACCAAATAGTTTAATATTCAACTAAAAAAGATTTTTTTTTAACCAAAAATGAAATCGTCAAATTTTAGCTTAAAAAATTAATTTTCAACACAAAAGTTTAATTTTTAATCAGTTGAATTCGCCAAGAAAGGACGAATTTTTAACCACATAGTTGAATTCTGAACCAAATGATGAATTTTTAACGAAAAAGATTAATTTTCTAACTAAAAATACGAATTTTTAACAAAATACATGAATTTTCTACCAAATAGATGAATTTTCAACTTATGAAGGATAAAATATCAACCACAAATAAAATAGTGTTATTTGTAGGTAAAAACACAAATTTTTAACAAAACAATTTAATGCAGGATCCAACAGATGGATTTTAAGTAAAAAAAAAACATATTTTTGAAACCTAAAATTAAATAGTCAAATTTTTAGTCTAAAAAGTTAATTTTCAATAAAATAAAAGTATTTTTCAACCAGTTACATTCAACCAGAAAACACGATTTTTAAACATGTAATTGAATCCTCAACCAACAAGATGAATTTTCAAGAAACAAGATTAATTTTATCACAACAAAAAAAAACGAATTTTAAACAGAATACAGCAATTTTCAACAATATTGTTGAATTTTAATGCCAAAAGTATAAATTATCTACAAAACAGTTTGATTTACAATCCGAAAATATGTTGCCTTTTTAAATTAAGTTTATACCACATACTAAAGTATTTATGAAAATCGTTTAATTTTTATCAAAGTAGTTACATTTTCAACCAAGAAGTTTATTTTCAACCAAATAGTTTAATTTTCTAACACATTATGGAATTTTCAAGCCGAAAAGACTAACTTTCTAGAAAAAAAAAACAAAACAAAAAAACTAAAAAGTCAAAGAAACTTTTCTATGGAACAGTTCTATAAATAGTTGTATAAAACAATTCTTGTTCAACTGAAAAAGAAGAATTTTCAACAAAAAATATTAATTTTGGACAAAAAAGATGAATTTTGAATTAGGAAAGTTAAATTCTTACTTAAAAATAGCGATGGTCAACCCAAAATGGAATAGTTTATAAATTTATTAACTTATTTTAAAAAGTCGAAGAAAATTAATTCCAACCAATGAAACAAATTTTCCACAAAATAGTTAAATTTTCAATCATGAGATGAATTTTCTCAAAATGGAATAGTTGAATTCTCAAAAAAGGATATGGATCTTCAACAAAAAAAGACTTTTCTGATCAAAGTAGTTAAACTTTCAACCAAGTAGCTGAATTTTTTTACCAAAACAGATTACTTTTTAACAAAGCAGGAAACTTCATTAAAGAATGGGAAAAGAGTGGTCATGTTTCGCAAGATTTGTTAAAATTTATTATCAGGAAACGTACTAAATATTATCTAAGTTCGTAACGTTACTTTCGTCAATTGAGTATAATAGTGAAAATATCCGACAATTTATCTTTCAAGGTTAACACCTCAAAGAACTAGTTTTTAAATATTATTGCGCCTTTATTCTGAAAACGGTTGATCTGAACCAAAAACTTTTTATAATAAAAGTTATAGATCATAAAAAAATACATATTTCATATCTGATATATTTTCCTCTAAAACCATTACTTTCCGAGAAAATTAGGATTTTCCAAAAATGAGTCGTACCCGTAGCTAATCAGGAGAGCTGGAAAAGAGGAGATGATCTGATGCAATTAAGCAAATAGAAATTAAGCAAGTAGAAATTTCATTTTCGGAAAAGGAGGAGTGGGGCGAGTTGGGGCAGGGTTTGTGAAGAGGGTGATCAGCACAAGGGGAAAATATGGAGTGACGAGAGGAGTGGAAACAGAAGGGTTGAGGACAGAGTGGTGGAAGAAAGTTAAACGTCAAGAAGGGTGAAGGAAATAAGAACGAAGTTCGTAAATGAGCTCTAGGGACGTATGGTGTGATGTATACAGGGGTGGAGGAGAATAGTCGATATAGGATGCCGACGTGCACACAGCCTAGAGAGATCAAAGGTAACAAGGGGTGAGAGTGTGACAAAACGGGGCAAGAGTTAAACGATCAAGTGGGGGGAAGGGCTAAGAGGGGCGCAGAAAAGAGCCATTAAGGAGAAGGAGGAGGAGTAGGGTGAGGAAGGTGGTGGGGAGGAAGGAGAAGAAGGGGGAAGAGGATGAGAATGAGGAGGAGCCGGAGAAGAGGGATGAGGAGGAGGATCAGGGAGAGGAGGAGAATGAGGAGGATAAAGAGGAGGAGGAGGAGGAGGAGGATGAGGAGGAGGAGAGTAATACATGGAAACAGGAGAAGAAGCGTTGAGTTGCATCTGAATTTTTTTGCTTATAAATTAGTAATATTCTCAAATTTGAATCTTGAACCTTATACATTTACGATAAGAAAACTTTAGTACACTTTAGTATTCAGTAAAACCTCAACCCCTCAAATAAAAATTTATTTTGAAATATGTGAGACCCGGAGACTTCGAATTTTATCAGAAGATCCTCAGGGACCTCGTTTCTTATGAGATTACGAGGGCTCAGTCGATAAGGAATTTAAATTTTATCTTTTCAGTCGAAAATAAGCTGTTTAAAAAAAAAACTTAAGAGGGAATCACTAAAATACAAGCTTTGTTTATTTATACAATATAAAGAGATGGAAGAAAAATGTTAAGACAAAAAAGGGAAAATCGCCTGGGAAATAAAGCTGCGACAAGATTCCTTTGGATCGAGGTTATGCGTCGTAACGTACGTTTTACTGCTTTATTTATCTGGGAGTTTACACACGCTACCCTCGGAATGTGAAGCACGATCCAAGCTCGTTTTCTAATCGACCTACCCTTTTCTGAAACTGCACTAAAGTCAAACGTGACTATCCCTTAAAAATTATTATCGAAAAAAACGACCTATGAAAGGCATCATACTCCCAAGGGAAACAAGTAATGTAATAATTCCAAAAGGTAGAATTTTACGTTAAAGAGCAGAAAGAATTTTATTTAAGAAAGAAAATAAACCGGAAAAACTCTATCTTTTTACCAAGATAATAAATTATTTCTAGTTTAGAGACTTAGAAAATTCCGTTACATACAAATCAGGTTGGCCAATCAAACTTCAAACAAAAAAATCTGCCCGCCGCGCGTGCACATTCTCATCGCGCGCTTCGCTCGCAAGTTTGAGTGCGCCTAGGGCGCACAACTGTTGGTTTTCGCGCTTCGCGCTCGATAATATATTTATCTTGCGCTTCGCGCTCGATGGTGTGTTTAGCTCGCGCTACGCGCTCGATTTTTGTATTTCCCCCACATTTGCGCCCAGACCTTTTAAAACTAAAGGTCAAATCATCGACAACTGTAATTTGGTGATT